>CANYCX010076133.1:0-12145 GCA_948193385.1 Breynia disticha f. nivosa
AAACTCTCTTCCTCAATCGCACATCTGCAACTCTTGTCTCTCGATCTCAATACCCATTTTCTTTTTCATTTTCGCAATATATTTCTTTGATCCGTGACATTCAAGTTTTTCTTAAACTGCCTCTGTGAGTAGCCATATGAATGATTTTCTTTTAAAACACAAATTTCATAAATGGTTTAGTTAGGAGGCAAATATTAGTTTTAGGATCTAAGATTTTTCTTGGTTTCTAACGAGGCTTTTTGAGAGGGCAATAACGTATTTGACTAATTGACCTCCAAACAGCCTTGGACATTCTTCTGAATGGTTGTTATGTTGAAAATCGCCTGCAGAATAACGAAAGGGTGAAAACGACACCGTTTGGTTCAGACAGAGGCGGATAGCAAAAGCTTATAATTAGTGAATCGGTTTGAGGGTAAGGAAGTGGTTTTGTGGGTGTTCCTTTCCTAGATAGATTCACATATTGCATTCCTCATATTTACAGTCATGGTGAAGAAGTAGATAGAAGAATATGTGTTTTATTTGTATAATTTTGATAAAAATGGCGAAGACGATAGACCCTTCGATATTCTAACCAGAATTATAACTCAGTTATTATTAGGGTAAGGCCAAATGAATATTGTTGCAGATTAGGATACTTTTGATAATGGAATTTGTTCAATAATGATTTTTTGAAGGAGGTGAAATGATGGAAATGGTAATAATGTGAGATGATAGTGTTAATTATACTCACCTTAAACAATTACTAATCAAATTTTTTTGTCAAAAAATTGATTATTGTGCAAATTATTATAATTATTGTACAATCATTAGATGTAATAATAGGGTGGAAATGATGAACTCCAAAATTGTTTTTTTTTTGAATTGCCATAACTTCTGATTAATTTTCTATAAGTCAACCTCTTAGCGTCTCTTAAAATTTAAAGCATAAAAACCTATGAAATAATCATTATCCCTCTTTTAATAGTTTCAAAAATTATTAAAAAAATTGGCTGGAATTCGAATATTTTCTTATTTAAATTTGAGTTAAAACACATTTTGATAATTTTTTTTAATGTCAAAATGATTGTAACACATATTTGAACAAGTCTAGTTTTAGACAAGTGTAGCACATTCAATTCTATTATTAAGGGACTACATGGTTTTGCTGTTACAACATCAACTTCACAACTGTAAAATCTTAACTTAGAACAATTTATATGGAAAATAAACTACATATTTAGATACCATTTCCAGCAAGTGAATCACTTAAGGATATGGAATCTCTTTCACAATGTTCCATCAGAATCTTCACAAATATTGCATAATTCATACATATATTTCCTGTACAAAACTTATGATACAATACGCATTCATAGAGGTACTGCTGCTAAATTCGTCTCAACCACAACTTTTTTCTTCTCAAAGACCTTCATAGTATCCACCAATGGTGATGTGAGCTCTCTGAATAGGAACTCCTCTCACTGCTGAAATTGCTTCATTCAATTTTGCATGTTCTACCACTTTCTTAATTCTCTGCTTCACAACCATTTGTGGGTTCATTAGTTTTTCTTCATCTCTAAACCAGTACGAAAACATAAAAGTTATGGGATAAGAAATTCAAACCTTGTCATCAGTATAAATCTGGAACATGAGCTTCTGATTCTGTTGTCTATGTTTGTTTCTTTGATGACTTCCTAAAATGATAATACAAAAGGTAGCAGCAGCAACACCAAATGAGCAAATGGCTCCAATACCAGTCCATTTCCACAAATTCATGCCAACATTATTCTCTTCCCAACTCACAATCTCTTCTTTCACAACATTTTCTTGATCGTTCTTAATTCTTGGAGAACTAATCTTGGCCTCCATAGCTTGATCACCACTTGTGAACACGTTTATCTTTTGTGAAGTGCAGGACTTTGGTGAGTCCAATATTCTGTCGACAAATTGTTCAGTTTTCTTGAAGAAAACCTGAGCAGAAACGGAGTCTTGATCAGTTCCAAGTTCTTTAGGACAAATAGTGGTTGAAATACTACCACTCGGTTTTTTTACATCTGGGATGATCACACAGGGTACCAGAGTTACGTCGGAAGGTACAACCTGTGTGACCTGTTCCGACAACGATGACTTAGCACTAACCACGTCGATGTTAGGTGGCTCCAAGTGTATTTGAAGTGGAACTACATGATTTGGAACAGCTCTTTTTGCAGGTGAAGATGGACACACAAAGTGGTTTACTTTGAACAAACTTCTAGCTTCATGGCTTGTCTTAGCATCATCATCTTCATGGTAATGAAGGAATTTTTCATTAGGTAAAATCTCCCACTCATCAAGATCCATTGTTGGGAGAGTTTGATGTTTAGAGAAAGTTGAAATACTTTGATATAAGAGAAGGGGTTTAGCATAGATTGGAGGAGTTTTCAATATGATATAGATGTTAAATTATTGATCAAACAAATTGGGATATTTTCTTTTCCTCCATTTTAGAAGAAATGAAGTGTCCTGTTGTCCTGTGGGGCCTTGAAGTGCCTTCATTGATAGGGTTGCTCCATATTCATTTCATTTCTTTACAGCTTCAACAGTAATATATGAACATATATTCATTGGTTAATTAAGGCATTAATATAGTAGTAGTTCGTTGGTCCATGATGAAAACAGAACAGAAGGAATCATTTTTGCAGAGCAAAAGTTGAAAAGAGAGGAAGATTGTTGGTTCCTTTTCGGGTTTTATGGTGAACGTTGAGATTCTTCATATCTACTGAGAAAAAAAAAAGAATATAAAAATAAAAGAGGGTGGGGGTTGCTTGTGAAAGATTGATTGTAGTGAGAGCGACATGGAAGGTTTTCTCAAGAAGCCATAGGAAAAAAAGAAGATTAAAGATTGGAAGTGAAGCACTCTGCAACTGTCCGTGGCTTGCTATCTTTATTTTTTCTTTAAACCTCCTTATATTCTTGTGTCATCTTTCCCGCACTATGACTTTCTATAAATTAAAGACCTAGTTTATATTTGTTAAAATAATATTAATAAGATTTAAGAAAGATTAGGGATAAAATTGCGACGCATTTCGAAATTTTTTTGAAATCATTTGTTAAAATATTTTGATATGACAAATAGTAGATTTTTTTAAACATATTTGTTAAACATATGATAAAAAAAAGTTACATTTATTCAATTATTCCTATTTTCAAATTATAAATTATTTATTTGATTGACATAATAAAAAAATCTTAAATCAAAATAAAAAAAAATATTAGACCAAAAATCATATTATTCATAATAACTACAACTTATTTCAAATTTATTTCTAAAAAAATATCTAAAAATCTGAAAAAATAATTATTAATTTAAAACAATACTTAATTCAAATAACAAATAACTTACTTAATTAATTTAATTCTATCTGCAGGTGCGTATACACAAAATTGGTGGAGTAACTCCTTTTTTTCCCGATTTCTCCACTTGGAATCTGCCAAATATGTTATCAAAGCATATTGCATCCAGAAACTTGCTAGGTTCTTCTATTTATAAAGATCTTTTCCTAATTGATCGCCAATTGCACCTAATCTTTCAACAATTGCATTTGATAACTATTGAAAGAACATTTTGTTGAGTTTCACTTTTCTTTCATTTGTGTATAGTAGAAGTCGAATTATTTTCAGAACTTTCAGGTTTCACTCCATGTCCTCCTTTGTTACTAACATGTTGTTCATCTAGCTGAGATTGTTCATTTTCTCAAAGTATTTCAACTAGTGTTTAGACATATTCTCATGTTGCTCAATCTTTTCTCAAATCTCTAACCAATCGTCATAGTATGACATTGATATGTTCCACACATACCTCACATACTTGTTCTTTAGCAAAATATTTCAAAATTAATAAGTAAAACTATAGTAAGTAAAAAAAATAATAAATTAAAAAATAGCATGCAAATTTATCTTCTGAAATTCCATCCAAACATCTTCACTATCACGCTCGACTATCTTTAGTGTATCATTCCAACCAAAATCAGTGTTATTTACCAAAGTTTATACGCAATTATAATATGTTTTTTATGTGTACACCTTTGATGAAATATGTGATAGTTTTGAAGTCTGTACTAGGAAATTTGACATGCATTCTAGCTTGTCATTTAGAAAAATATCTAACTATAAATTAATTGTCTTGCTTAAATATTAAATCTTGACCTTTTTTAATAAATCTAATAAAATATGTTCCTCAGATTTGCTCCACACCTTTCTAATTTTGTTACCTTCACCAGCACCATTAACAATAGACGAACATTTGGACTTTCCTTTTGACTTACTACTTTCCATTATGCTTTAAGAACAAAATGTTAAAATTAATAATTTACATATTTATATTTTCACAAATAAAATATAAACAATGACATATATATTTTTAAAATTTATAAATCAAAAATTTTAAAAAATCAATACAAGTGCATTAGGAAAAACAAATATTGATATTTTTTGCAATACAAAAAATCAATTATCTTTATACATAAATATAATAAAAAAAATAATTATTTCTTTTTTTCTAATAAAGAAAAAAATGGGCGACAAAATTAAGTATGTCCATTTGTCCTCGATTCAATCACAAGAATATTTTCTAGCACAGTCATCATTATTTCACTTTCAGAATCTTCACAACTAGATATATCATCTGATGTTCTAGTCTCTTCGTAAATAAAATTTTGCAAATTGCAACTAGCAATAATAATCTTATTTACTACTTTTGTTGAGTAATATCATCTGTAACCCAAAATCTTCCAACGATTTTTTAATTTTCCAAAAGCTCTCTCAACCAGGAACGAAACAACAGGGGGCAAGGGAGCGGCCGCCCCCTTTGCAGTAGAATGAGTGGGAATACGCTCTCCCTCCTAGTCAGAGATGGTGGAATGGCGATGGTGCAGAAATACAACTTGTGAAGTGAAGTGAGGAGAAAGTTTAGCTTTGTTAGAGAAGAAGGAAAGATAATCTAACTGGAGGAAAAATGTTGGCTTCTTTCTGCTCATTTTAAAGCCACTACACATATTTCCATCATTTAGGATTTTTTTGTGTAGCCAATTATTTTCGTCATACATGGTGATTTAGAGTTTGCTAACATATTTTTTATGGGTTTTTGCACAAAATCTCTAAATCAAGTCTTTGTAAACTAATATTGATAGCGGCAAGCAATAAATATATAGACAAATTAAGCGATAAATTGCTTTTAGATTTTACAATTTGATTATGAAAAAAATATGTTTCTTGCATTGTCTCAAGTTAATTTACTTAGTTGTAATGCAATATACAATTTATTAAATTAATCGAAAGTTATAATATCTTAATCCAAGGAATTAAAAAATAAAAACATACCATATATGATCGTCATTAATATTTAACGATGTAAAATATATCAATTTATTCTAAATATTAAAGCGGTGATTGCATATTAAATTATGTAAAAACTAATATTTTGCAAAAAAATTTAAAATATTTATATTTCTTTAAATAAAAAATAGTGCACTACGTAATTAATTTAATATTAAATTATATTAAATTAATTCATTTTGAATCGTTTATTTTTTATGTGTCGAATTATTTTTTAAAGTATAAATCTCGCCCCCTTAAATAAATTCCTGGTTCCGTCACTGCTCTCAACTATACAACGAGCTTGCGAGTGTCTCCAATTAAAATACTCTTTTGGGCAAGATGGAGGAGGATGCCTTTTTTCAAAGGTTCCTAAGTGACATTTATTACCTCTAAAAGGTGACAAAAAACCAGTCCATTTGTGTAACCAGAGTCAACTAGATAATAATTTCCTATTAAAGTTATGAAAAAAATTTATCAATGATGAATAATAAATTTAAATATAAAATATTTTTATATATCTTATTGCAAGTTCAAATCTTATGAAATTTACCGACTGGAACTTTGAAACAATTTGATTTTGTAATTGCATCTCTCAAAACTCTACCGTCAGTAGTCGAGCCTTCCTAACCTGGATAAACATAAACAAATCTTTCAAATTTATCAACCATTACTAGCACATTGGTAAAAATCGCTCTTTTTCTATTTCTATATCGACCCTTCTTATCTACAGGTACTATTACTTTAATGTGAGTTTCATCTAAAGCACCTAAACAATCTATTATTTTTAAATTTTACATTAATATGGTGTAATTTAATTACAAAGTGTTAACTAACTAGGATGAAAAATTACCTCAAAATATTTTCGAGACATTTCCTCACAATTTATTTGTATTGGTTTAGGAACCACATTTGTCAAGTGATGCAACTTTAAAATTGCAGATAAAATCCTATGAAAAATTTGCTAATGGTTTATCCATATCTAGTCTAATCAGTACTCTGATATCTATTTTTTAAGCAATGTACACAAATATTGAGAAAAATAGCCACCATCTCTTCTAGTTTTAGTAAAAGCACCAGCAATGCCTACTGATTGGTGGATTCTTAGGTGACAATTGTTGTCAAGAAAACAATTGTAAAATTATGTAGCATGAATATGCACACATCAGATTTAGAGTCAAATTTACCTAAATTTTCTTTACCATTATTCAAAATATATACCTTGCAACCAAAAGGGATAAAAATAAAAAAATATTGGGTTTCTTACCCTTCTATACCTCATAAGGACTCTTCATTTGGTCCTTCTTTAAGTGCACTCAATTGATGGTATAACATGCCGTATTCATAGCTTCGGCCCAAAAATACTTCGAAAGATTTTACTCATTCAACATGGTTCTACTCATCTCTTCCAAAGTTTGATTCTTCCTTTCCATGACACCGATTTGTTGAGGTGCTATTGGTGCCAAAAAATTAGGCTCTATTCCATACCTTTCACACCAATCTTCAAAGGGCTTGGATTTAAATTATCCCCCATAGTTTGTATGTATTGCAATGATGCTAAGCCTTTCTCATTTTGTACTAATCTACATTACTTAGCAAACTCATTAAACATATCACTTTTATTTGCAAAGAAATAAACCCATGTATATCTTGAATAATCATTAACAATCACAAGAGTATACAATTTGCCTTATAAACTAACATGTTTAGATGTCCTACCAAGTCCATATGCACAAGTTCTAAAAGTCTAGAAGTAAATATTTCTTTCTTTGACTCAAATGAACCCCTAATATGTTTTGCCTTTATGTATGGTTCACACAAGGGATCTTTAATGTATCTTAATTTAGGTAAACCTTTGACTACTCCATTTTTTGACAATTTAGTTGGTAAGGGAAGTGGTGTATGTCCTAATCTCCTATGCTATAAATTTACATTTTCATCAATTATAACTAGGCATTTTTCACTAGAGGATGTTTCATCATGTAAATTAGCAACGCAATGTGTAAATTCAAATCTAACCTCAAAGTTTAAATCACATAATTATGAGACACTAACCAAGTTATTATTTAATCCATCAACACGTAGCACATTATCAATGGTAGGCAAATGTTCCTTACCCACTTTACCTATACCAATAATTTTGCTTGTCTTATTATCAAGAAAGGTGATATGGACATCCTCTTTGTGTTTAAATGATGTGAAGAGATTTGTCAAAAAAAAAAAATGATGCGAAGAGATTCTTATCACCACTCATGTGTGTAGAGCATCCACTATCAATGTACCACATGCTTGTGATGCTCTTGTTCCTTGCTTTACCTACAAAATAAAAATCATATTTTTTTGATTGGTACCTATGCTGGTTTGGGTCTATTGTGGTTAGCCATAAACACCAAATCATCTAATTTAGTTCTTTGGGAACCCATATCTTTTTCACTAATACGGCTCTCCTAGGAGCATAACAAGAATGAGAACTATATTTTCATGCATCTATTACATTTAGGTACTTTCAAGTTGAGCCTTTTTCTATTATGATTTAGCTTGTTCAACAATGGTTGTTCTTCTTCAAATTCCTCACAACCTATACCATATTTAGAAAGAGTGTATCTTTTCATTTTTAGCATTTTATCAAACTTATCATTGCCATTCATGTGTTTACTAATGATCAAGTTGCACTCTTCCCTTACCTTATCAAGTTGCAATCTCAATTTTTCACATTCAAGTAAGTAATGAGTATGCACTAGTTTTATTCAAATAATTGAGCAAGTCTTCATTTTTGCTCTCTACCAGCTTGTTTCTTGTTCTAAGTAGCTTATTAGCTTTTACTAGCTTTGTATAGTCATCATTCAATGATTCAAATGCAATAAGCAATTCATCATCATGGGTTAAGAAAGCTAACTCACTCTCCTCATCGCTAGAGTATGTCTCGAATGCCATAGGAGCTAGGTTGTTCTCTTTCCTCCTTTCACCATCATCTTCATCATCACTCCATATAACAATGTATGCCTCTTTGTTCTTTGCTTTGTTATTCTCATGTGGGAGTTTTGATGAATGCAATATATATTCCTTTTGATGATGAACTTGTCTTCCATAATTATAGCATGTGTCATCATTCTTCTTTGAATTGGAAGAAGAGTTTGTCCTGAAGTTCCTGTTGGACCAATGGTGGTGAACAATGTAAATCCATCCTAAGTTTTGATATGATAGAAAATTTATGAATTTTATAAGTAGGTTAGAAATTGGAAAATGAGTACTTGAAGGTTTGTGACAAATGCTAAGGAAGAAAACACTTGAATGAAGTGGGAAGTAGTCAAGTAAGTGGAACTTGCATAGTACCAATCGACCTGTGTGTAGACCAATCGACAGGTGTACTGAGAATTCAACAAGAAGAATAGTAACAACTAGTTTAGGGATCATAGTCCCAAATCAGTCGACTGGTAAGGAAACCAATCGACTAATTCTGACCTCTGTAACCAAAACAGAGCAGTAAATTTTTAGAATGACGTAGGGGATCAAAGTATAACTTTTGGGAAGATTTCAAATTTGAATCTGTGTGCAAGTAAGTTGACCTATATAATTTCCAGTCGACTAATGTGTGTTGCAAGGCAGACCAGTCGACTAGACAAAGATTAGTTGATTGGAGGTTAAGACTTAGGAAGTCTGGAAGCTACTGGAATGCAAACTACTCGACTGATGTAAAAATCAGTCGACTGGAAGACACAAAATACTCAAGTGCAGTATGGACCAATTGACTAGAGAAGCTGATAGTGGACAAGAGTTGACTTCAAAAAGTAACTTGAAGTGGTCCACATTAAAGACCAATAAGTAAAAACTCAAAAAAACATATAAATAGACTTGTCTACTAAAGAGAGAGGCTAACATAAGCATTCTAAAGGATTCACATTAGTCTCACAAGCTCTTTGCTCTCATTTTCTCTCGTGTTCTTGTAATTCATCTAAAATATCATTCTAGTTGAAATAGTTTAGCTTTCATTGGTTTAATTTGAGCCATAATTTAGATTGTTTGTAAGGTGGCTTGAGCCAAAAATTAAGTGTAACAAGAAAGTTTAGTGGATTATTAAAAATCCTAAGTGAGAGCTTAGGTAGTGGAGTAGGTGTTATTTACCAAACCACTCTAAATTGTGTTTCTATCTTTTCTCTTCACTTTCACACTTTTGATTCGTGAAGAATTTGAAATTTCTTCCATTCTTATAACCTCTATTCAATCCCCCTTTCTAGAGGTTATTTGGACCTTACAGTTCCTCTTAGTAACTTTTTTCAATTCTCTTCTTCTTCTCTCAAGAAGAGTCTTGTATCTTCTCATATTTTTAATATAAAGGGCAACCTAGTTTTCATCTTTTAAGTCTTTATGCTCCTCCTCACTATCCTCATGGGATGCCTTGAGAGTTATTCCTCTCTCTTTTTTTCTTTAGTTTATTGTAACATTTCTATCCTAAATTCCCATAATTAGTAAAATGATTAATGAAAGTAAATTTAAATGAAAATATTATACGTTAAGAAATGTTAACATTAAGATGTGACAATACAATTGAGAACATAAGAGTTATTATAAAGAAAATGCTAAGTTTTAGCTTGCAGCATGAGGGGTGTACTGGTTGGCACGAGGGCGTGCTCACTGGAAAGGGATGAGAACGATCTTTCTAACCAAGAGCACGATCATGTTTTTTGAAAAATGAAATATCAACACGATGGGAGTGTTAAACAGCACGGTTGGAGTGCTGAGGAGCACAGGGTGTGCTAAACAATTAATGGGTCGTGCTGAGCTGTTAAAAATGCAAAAAATTGGAAATTGAAGCATGAGCTGGGACGTGGATAATAGCATGAGGTGTTCTGATGTGAACATGGTTGTGCTTTTCATCAGAACATTGCCTAACCCAAAATAGAACAGAATTTCATTTATAAAAAATTAGAGAGAGAAACCGAGAGATAGATCGACAGAGAGTTAAAGAGAGAAAGGAGATTTTGTGGTGGAATCATTCGTGAAAAAATGAATTGAATCTCAAAAGTAAACCGGATATCGACATATAAGTCGATATCAAGAATCTACAAATGTAATCTTTAATAATTACAAAATTAAATAGAACTTTATGAAGAATTTAGGTTAGAATTAGTTAGGATAAGATTAGAAGCATGCATATGATTATATAGTGGAATTGATTGCGATAAGAATTGTATGAATGGTTCTTTAGGACGACAGGTTTGACCGGGACAGAGTTTGGACATGTATCGGTCTGAGTACTTCAGTGAGGAGGTGAATAATCTAACTCACTATTAATTAAACGTCAATTATAAATGTGAATTGCGAATTGATTGATAATTGCAAATTTACATATAATTGCGAATTGATTGATGATTGCGTATGATTGTGAAATGAAATGATGATATGTGCGCATAAATGAGATTAATATGGAAATGATAATACATGTGAAAGGAATGTTGAAAAGAGAACTGTATATAAGATTGAATTGAAATAGGTACACAAAATGCGAAATGAAATGCGAACAGGTACGTGAACGTTGTTTATTGTATGTATGATGATATCGTGATATGGTATTGGTGAGGTGATAGAAAGGTGATTTATGATCAATTACACAAAGATGGAATAACATGATAAGGAGGTGGAAAAATGTTTTCAAAACAAAAGTAGGGAGACATAAGTTAGGTATTTATTATGAACGTGTACGTACGAATACAGGTTACCTAATTTGAAACAATATCAATTGAAATGAGAAATGATCAACTTAAAGATAGAATTTTTATTTGGTTATATGAACTGATTAATGTAATTGGTAACGATTAAATGGTTACTTACTAAGTCCTCAATTCGTGCAACTACGACTTTTAATTTCAGGTACAGGTACTGATGTGAACCCCATTTTGCTTAAATCTATTTTCGAATAAATACGATTTTGGCAACTATTTTTTTCTTTTAAAACAAACAGTGAACAATTCGGTTTCAAGTAAACATATATGTATATATATATATATATATGGAATCAAGAGTGGCATACATGCATTTAGTTTAAACCAGGCCCAATACAAGAATAATGTAAATATGCAAAAGCTATTGGTTTTGGTTTAAAACAATGCAAGTGCCAAAAGCCTATACTAACATGTGTAAGGCTGTACAAAATGCAAAAGTGTGTAATATCCAAAATCTGCTAGGAGCCGACCTATCCTCCACGTATCACACACTCGAGCTCCGTCCAAAAGTGAGTCCCAGCACCGCTACTGTCGATCTGCACAAAATCCAACAAAACACAGGTGAGTATTTTTAAATACTCAGTAAGGCTGTCCCTCAGTGTCAGTACATACTGGGGCGCAGGGGAGTCCTCCGCCATTCCGGCCTATCCTCCCTTATGGCGCCCTAAAGCCATCTCACAAACAATCATTTATGTGTTTATTGATTCACTTTAAGTTTTTATTCAATAAGGAAACCATCCTAGATCATTAAGATACTTTAGATATACATTAGGATGTCATTCGGGTCAAATTTAAGGTTTCTGGGTTAAATTAACGTATGTCTATTTTGGCCCTTAACATACGTTATTCTGGGCCCTGTTTCCAGGGTGAATAACGTATGCCAAGTCCCAAAATAACGTATGCCAATCTCAAATAACGTATGTTTAATCGCAGGATAAACATACGTTATTTGCTTCAGTGTTTTCTGCCTAAATTTTTCCTAACTTTCTTCATACATACACTTATCCATTTACCTTAAGCAACCAAACAACTCATAAGACATCCATACAAATCAAATATACATCCAAATCATCATACTTATTCAGTTAAACATG
>CANYCX010076318.1:0-14690 GCA_948193385.1 Breynia disticha f. nivosa
TTGAATCCAATTGTGCGTGTGTTTGTACATTGATTAAATACCTGGTTCTTTGGTTGAAATGTATAAATGTTACATGTTAGATAATCATATCTTTGTATGGATAGTTGTCCATTTCAGTAAGTGTTGCTTACTGGGTCTCGCGACTCACTGCGTTTTATGCCTGTTGTGTGGGCAGAGTCCTGAGGAGATATTTTTGGATAAGAAGGTGCATAGTTTTTTTTGGACGACTCCAACTCAAAGTACAGACTAAAGACTGAGGTGGGCAGAGCACTGGGGATTTTCTCTCTCTTGTCTTAAAACTTGTTTTCTTTTAAAATTATATTGATGTTTATTTCGGAAGGGTTATTTTGGAAATGGGATTAGCCTAATTTCTTTTCTTCTGTAACCCTTAACTGGATTTTGTAAAAACTTGTAAACATATGATTAGTAATGAAGGATGAATGTATATATTTCTCAAATGAACGTGTAAATGATTACATTTCGAAATTTGGAAAAATTTATACTCAACATATGATGTCAAAAATTTAGGTATCACCTTTGAGGAACGTATGTAACATCGGGTGATAGCTAAATTTTGGGTGTCACAGTACTAACGACCACGTGGATGCTAAATTCAATGACCACGTGGTCGCTAAATACCTCGTCAAAATTTCCTGCCCTAATGTTCGTGGTGGCGCAGTATTTAGCGACAACGTGGATGCTCATTTTAATGACCACGTGGTCGTTAAATTTTTTTGGTATTTAGCGATCACGTAGTTACTAAATTTAGCATCCATATCGTCGCTAAATACCCCATCAAAATTTTCTGTCCTATTGTTCAATTTGCGTCAACTTTGTGACCACATGGTCGTTAAATATTTTTTTTGCATTTAACAACCTCGTGGTCACAAAATAACAATATTTTGCGAACAATTTTTTTTGTTCATTAATTCTTAGTTGCTAAATCCACATAATTTTGTAATGCATGTAATAAAAGCTAAAATGTTTCTAAATGTAATGTTAAACATATAGTTTTTATATCTTGATTAGAGTCCATGCTTTGAAATCTACAATTATCTTTGCAATTTTTATTAGATGTTTGATTCGTTATGATAATGAACAAATGTGAAAATAATCTCTTTCGCATGTAGGGTTGTAAATGAACAACACTGCTTGCGAGCTACTCGAACTCAAGCTCAATAAAAGTCTATTCGAGCTTTGTTCATTTACAGTTGAGCTTGTTCATAAATAAAATGTTAAACTTGAACAATTAAATGAGCCGAGTGTGAAAGAGATAGTACTTGACTCAAAAGCTCGTGAACATGTTTGTTTAACATTCGTGAATTAATTCGTGAATAAACTCAATTGCATATTTATTTTTCATATTAATATATAGCTTTCTTATTTACTCTTTATTTCAAATAAGTATATAATTCATTTAAAATTAATCAATACTAGAATAAAATCATATTTTAATAAAATATATATAATATTATGATTAATTATATTATACTTATTACAAATAATAATTTTATCATATAAAAATAAAATATATATTAATTTTTAATTTTACATCAAATAAAATTTATAAATAAAATTTTAAAGTCGATACAAACTCATCTCAAACTTGAAGTCATAAAATTCTAAACAAACCGAAATTAAATACTCTTGAAACTTATATAGGTCTCGCGTATAGGGTCCAAAACTAGTATATATATGATACGAAAGATAGCACCGACGGTAGGTAGGGAGAGGATCTGGTCGGGATCAGCCCAGCAGCCACAACCACACACCCAAACAAAAACCCTCTCCACCGCTTTCGAAAGGAGAAATCCAGCGGAAACGGAGTCATAGACGGATATCGATTGGAGCAGCAAGATGGGGTCGTCTGGAGGTGGCAGATTCTTCTCTCCCTCTCCTTCAGCCCCTCACTCCCCTCATCTCTCTGCTCTCCGCTCATCATCCTCCTCTGCCGTCCTTGTCGAGCAGGAGAAGTAACTTCCAGATCTACATCCTTTCTTTACACTTTTACTTTTCCACCTTTTTCTTTTTCTTTTGCTATTTTCTTCACTTGTTCTGTTGTTACACGCTTCTTATCTTGTTAGATCGCCTGCTTTTACTTATGCTGTTACTACTTTACTTGATTGTGTTACTGTGATGTATGTTTGAAATGTAATCTGATATAGTTATAAGCTCGGCATCTATCATTTATTGAACTTGAATTACATACTTGCAATTAATTCTGAAACACTTAATTCCTCGAACTAACTTTTTCATTTGCTCGCCACTTCTATCCATTTTATTCAAAACCAGCTGATATTTAAATAAACTCCTATTGTACTTAGCTTCATTTGATCAATTTCTATGTATAAATGGTTAATTGTTAATCGATTTTTGCTTTGATGAGTTTCCACATAAATGTTGTTGCCACGTTCGTTTTCTTCGTCGTTGGTCGTTGTATGATGTTTTTATGAGAAACTCACATTTAATATCATAAAAACTGATGTTTCTTTGTATACATATCTATGCTTAGTAGGTTTTTAACACTCTTTGGTCTGATTTTCTCTGCCAGATATCTGTCGGAGTTAATTGCAGAGCGCCAAAAGTTGAATCCATTTTTACCTGTGCTCCCAAATACGTATCGTTTGTTGAATCAGGGTAAGTGTTGTTAGAACGGTATTGTTACATTGTATTTATTAACAGCACAGATCATGATTTTTATGTTACATTCAATTTCTGAAAACAGTTGATTAATTGTTTATAGATCGATGGAATCATCTTCTGATGAAAACTTCTGGAAAAAAAAAAGTTTTAATTGGTAATGTTTACATTTTATTTGAAATTTGTAGGCAAGTTAAGAATGCCAAATCTCTGTAATCAATACGGAGTTCTTTCCTCTAATTTCCATTTATGGTATGGTCTTTAGTTGTAAAAAATGAATATTCGTAATGCATTTATTTGATAAATCCATCAAAAGTATGTTGGCCACGTGTGCAAAGTCTTCTAGTTGGATTGTCATTAGTTGGATGGCATGAAATATGTCGTTACCATTGCTATCTCTTGTTTCAGAGTATTTTGATGATCCTGAACTATTAGGTTGTCCATGCTCTATGGATATGACTTTTGGAGGTTAGGTTAATTTGTTCTTACTGGGTAATGCCCATTATAGTCTAGCACAGTGAGAAGAAATCTCACTATGGGTCTGAGGCTGCTTTTTCTTGATAGATCCATTTGGTTAAATCGGTGTAATTAAAGGAGAAACGTGCCGTTGAGGCACTAATGCCTTCAATTGTCCGGGGCGAGAGGCGCTGCGCTAGGCGCTCGCCCGAATGATGAAGCAATAATAATTATTTTTGAAAAAACAAATATATACTATATAAATATTATATATATGCAAGATTTTAAATGTCAAAAAAACATAATCATATAAAATCAACTCAACTATGTATCAAATTGATGCACTCTCTATAATGAATATGTAAATTATGTAAAGTTCTCCCTAAAACAACTCAAAGTCAGCTCGTGTTTTCTAATTACTAAATACTATTATTACCTCTTAGCTTAAAGAAGTATAATCTATCTTTAACATCATTCTCCTTCTCATTTAACTTGTTCTCTTTCATTAGAAGTATAACTCTAAAGTTTATCTTACCAAGTTTGTATTTTTTATTCTCTTCTACGTGGAGGTGAAATTGCTTTTGAAGTGACTGGAGTTTTTTTGTTTTACAAAAAGCAGAGTTTTGAGTTGGATTTTAACTTTGACTCTTTGGTTTTCTTATTATTTATCTTCCTAAAAGTACTCTTTAATTCTTATATATTAGTCTCTAAATAAACCTGTTTCTTTGTTTTTTAAAAAACACATTTTTTAACTTTTTAACAGAGGCTTGTCTTATTGGTGCCTTGTGCCTAGAGAGAGGCGCTTGCCTAGGCGCTCCTCTTTAAAGGAACCTTGCCTGGGGCGCAGGGAGGCGCTGGGGCATCACCTCTCCTCAGCGCCTAGGCAAGTGCCTCACTCGCCTTTAATAACACTGGGTTAAATGATAGTTGTGAGAGATTGATGAAACTATAACCAGGTTACATTGAGCTAATGGAATTAGTTATGTGTCTGAAGTAATAGGTTGGGGGTATCCATTCATTCTATTTAAGGAGCACATAGGCTTCTGAGGAATACTGTTGTTCTGTTTGGCATAGGATTTATTTTAGAAAATTTTAATCACCGAGTTTTGGTTTCTGTGCACATCACCACAATTTTTTCTAATCAATTATGTTGCATTCCACGAGATTTCTGTCATATGTCGGACCATGGATGTCTCATGTAGTTAATATGATCTATGTGGATTAATTATGTGGTCAATTATTTAATCCAGATTTCCACACTATTTGGATGTTGGTGCATGTAAGGGATTTGATAAATCTTTTTATTCAGTTCTAAGTTCAGTATCGGGTGAATTTGGATGTGCACCAATAGATTTTTAATATGGTCATTTCCATTCCTTTTTTTTTTGGAGTGGATGCATTGTTGAGCTTACCCGAGTTTCCATTAGATGTTCTAAAGAGGTTTGGGGGCCAATTTCTAAAAGGGATAAGATTCAATTTTGTGTCTAATGTTTTGTTTAAAGTATAAAATTGGATCTAATTTTTTTCAAACTTGATGCTTAACGCTTGCTTTGTAACTCATTTAAGGTCTTTAGTTAATAATACATGGATGAAAATTTATCTCTAGTACAAAATTGATGTTTTATGATGAAGCGAAGTCGTTTTTTGCAGTTGTTACTCAAATGGAGTCGTCTTTTTGAGTTATTTAGATGGTTTAATCCTAATTATCATAGTAAAATGACGTTTTGAATTGATGACGTAAAAGATTAAAATTTAATGTTACAATGTGATACTAACGTAATACTGTTGTTAACACGTTAGCTTCTATTTATTAGTGTAGTAATCAACACCTTAATTGAGCTATCATGGAAACATTAAGAATCAAATTGGAAAAAAATATTGGACCCAATATTCTACTTGAAACAAAGTGTTAAACCCGAAAATGAACCATATTCATTTCTAAATACAAATATTAGTACAATCGACTTGCTCATTAGTTTAAATGCAATACACATTTGATGTTTTGAGGGTTTAAATTGTAGCTTGCTCTATTTATTTGCAAATATACTTGTAGCTTTGGTTGGGCATAGGAAAAAGAAGCTATGTTCAAGAGCTTTCTCATGTTGTCTTATGGTTTCGATTTGGCCCTTTCTTATCAAAATCATACTTTGAGCATGTTAATACTTTGTCCTTGGACTCAAGCCTTTATGGTAATTTTCTTGCCCATACCATTTTGGTGGTGAGGAAATTACATAGGATAGACTTATGACTGCACACTGATGTTTCGTTTGGACTAGGATTCAGTGTTTCCTTTATTCAATAGACATGGGATGTTCATCACATTATTTATAATTGTATACTACGTGTAATTTTCTAATTATTTGTTTATGCATGCAGTAGGATATGATTTAATTTTAATTTCTTTAACTTTATGCTATTGTAGATTGTTCTATTCTTTTGGAAATTTGTTTTATTTGATCAGGCAAGTGCTGATTTTTAACGAACAAAGTTATCAATCCGTCTTGTCTGTCCATTTTGTGGTGACTGCTAACCAATCTGTTAACACATGCTGACTGGTACATCTTGTTCTTGAAAATTGACATTTTTGGAGCAGAAATATTGCGTGTAACTACACTGTTGGGGAATGCGTCAGTTTTAGGTCAAAGTGGGCTTGAACATCCTAGCCCTTTGGTTTCTGGAGGAATATTTTCAAATGGAGGAGCTGATGCAAATGGAAGGGCATCACGGTTTCAATCAGAAGTATGGATACTAACCATTAACATAACCTTAATTTTTCTCCTAATTTTTCTTTTGCTTTTGTTTTCTGGAAGCATTCGTGATGAGTAGACTATCATTTTATACTAACTTGTGACTTTTTTTGTGAGTTTGTTGTTTGAATTGCTTAGTTTGTCAAGACAGGTAGTTTAGAGTCTGAGGCTAACATCTTCCAGCATTACTGACATTCTGATTATATTAACATGACGAAGCTCAGGAAACTTTTCTTTCAAAGTTACCGTTGGTACTGGAAACTCCTTTTACCCAGAATGATGGGCTGTTCACCGTGGAAGAAGTCCTGCATATCTTCCTAGAATGCTGACTTCACATGCCGAATCAATGAATCAGATGCTCTATCTGTTGGAAATGTTGCAATGTTGTTGACCTAAAATATTTTAAATGCGCATTCACAGCCATGTTATCTTCATCTAATTGGTTTTAGCTTTAGAATAATGCATGTTTTTCCCTGATAATGCTAGAATGTTAGTTCGGCTGGGTCTTTTTATCTTTTGGTACATTTCCTGTTTCAATTCTTACCCAGATTGGTTGAGAAATCTCTGAAGATCCATGATGTCATGAAAAGCTGGGTAAGTAAGGCATGTTTCAGTTTTTGACAACTTGAAAATTATATGCAGATGTCAGGTTTGTTACAACCCTCTGCACAAAACTGGTTGGGTTCTCAAGGTAGCGGCTCTGGTCTTATTGTTAGGAGGACTATCAGAGTGGATATTCCTGTTGACAGTTATCCTAATGTACGAGTTGTCTTTTCATTTCCTTATTTTCTGTTCTATTCTATTTTTCCCTTCATTTTCGCCCCTTTGCAAGTGTTATCTTTAATATTATCTGATGTTGGCATTTTCTGCAGTACAATTTTGTTGGTCGGTTGCTTGGTCCCAGGGGTAATTCTCTTAAACGTGTGGAAGCAAGCACGGAATGCCGCGTTCTAATTAGAGGGCGGGGTATCATTAAGGATCCAGCTAGGGTAACAACAAAATTTTCTCTTTGCTTATGATTGCATTTTTATTATGAATTTTCCTTGCATATTTCTTTTAACAGAATACAATTTAATAATAAAGGTACTCATTATTCTTATCTGTTGAATTATTTCTGTTTAAAAATTATAGGCATGATAAGTAGGATTAAAGCTGTTAAAAAGTAAATTTGTGTACCTAAAACACTTCGATGGTCATCAACTGTTGGAACACTTTGTATCATAAATTGTTTTTTTTCCCGAAGTTTTATGCGCATCCAAATAAAATATTCTCTATGTATACTTGCTATATGCTTCTCTCTATTAGTGAAGTCCACTTTCATGGGTGCTTCAATCTTTATACTTATATAGTTTTGTGCTTTGTTATGCGAATTCGGAAGTGAATTAATATTTTATTTATTATCCTTTTATCTGACCATTTCCTTTGTTCTTTTTCTTTAAATTCTGAAGGAGGAAATAATGAGAGGGAAGCCAGGTTATGAGCATTTAAACGAACCTCTTCATATACTGGTTGAGGCAGAATTACCTGTTGAAATTGTTGATACTCGACTTATGCAAGCACAGGAGATACTTGAAGACTTGTTAAGGCCCGTGGTAGGTGGTATTTTTGTTCCTTTTGTTTTGATCAAAGACTTTTTCCTCTTGATCCTGCAAATCCATCTGTTATTAAACTATGTTGATTTCTCTTTTTCTCACTGTGTTCAAAGGATGAATCACATGATTTTTATAAGAAACAACAACTTAGAGAACTGGCGTTGCTGAATGGCACTCTTCGGGAGGATGGATCCCCGATGTCTGGTTCTGTATCCCCTTTCCATAACAGCTTAGGTATGAAGAGGGCAAAAACCAGGGGGTAGTAGTGCAATGTGGTTGTTTAAGGGGCTTTTGGAGCTTGTTTGTTGGGTGGACCAGTAGTGTCATGCCACCCGGTGTTGCTGTGATAGTCAATGCCTCCAACTGCCATCGGGGCACGCGCGCTGCATGGTGCCAGTTCTAACTTGTTTCTGTATGGTGTGTTTATCTTAAGTTTGGGGCAGGAGTAATGAGAGTAAAGGCATAGTTAAAAGCGGTCAAATTATGGGGTTTGGTTTTATAGTTTACAATGGGCAGCTTGGAGTGCAAGAATGCTCATATATGAGTTGTGGAGGCATTACTATAAAATTGTGTGAGAGTCATGATAGTAATGGGAGAAGGATGAGAGCATGAGCTGTGTCAGATAGTGGTATGTACAAATGCATCATCATGTCTGTGTGAGTTGAGGTCTTTGTACAAACAAGTCATGTCGTGCACTGTAGAATTATTTTCATGGCATTCTTTGTCAAGGATTATGCTATTATTATGACAGTTGTGAGTTGGGAGTCTTTTTCACGCCGGCAACTATGAAACACTTGTGTTATAGCTAGCAGCGGTGGGATCAAATCGGAACTTTTGTTCGTAATGACAAGTAAGGCGTAATCGACCTGAGTCACGTTAATTTAATGTGTTTCAGGCATGATTAGATAAGAATGTCAGAAGATGAGTTGGAACAAGTGCTTTCCTTGAGTGTAAAGTTCTCAGCTTGCATAAAACTCAAGCGTGCGAGTCTGTCCACTTTTAAATTCGACTTGACACAAATATTTTGATGAAGTGGAAAAGTAGATTTAAAAAATTTACTGGAGATGAATTTTTAGGTTGGGGTGTAAATGAGCTGAACTGTTCAATAGTAATTCGGAGTTTGGTTCGATAATAGTCCGTTGTGATTCGGTTTGTTTGTAATTGAGCCAAGTTCAAACAAAAAATTAGATTCGTTTTGTAAACGAGTCGAACATGAACGCTTAAAAGTTTTACTCGGTAAACTTTGCAAACATGATTGTTTAAGTATTTATGAACAAACTCGTTTAGTTCATTACATGTGTAACATAGTTAATAATTTATTTTATTGCTTGTAGTCTTATAAATACATAGTTTATAAAACATCAGTTCAACTCTGTTGAATGTTTTGGTTGCACTCTATCCAATTTTTTTTTTTAGATAAATGTTAGTATTTTAGATAACTAAAATATTTTTATTTTGTTTGATTCGAGTTTATAAATGAGCTTTTGTTTTTAAATATTAGTAATTTTCTTGTTAAATTAATGAATGAACTTTAGTTGATAAATGAGTTGTAGTTCGTGAACAAGTTCGTTAAAACTCGTGAACAATATAGTTCTTAAGTTCATATAAATTCGTGAAAATGTTCACTTACTTTACTCGTTTTAGAGGCTCGTTTTAGACTTGTGAACATATTTGTTTAAGATGTTTGTTTTAGGCTCGTGAATAAGTTCGTTAGCTCGTTAGCTTTGAATGAGCTGAACCTGAACAAAAATTTAAGCTCGACAAAAAGTTTAGCCCAAGCTTAAACTCGTAAAATTTAACGAGTCGAGCTTGAATATTCTAAAATTCAGCTCCGCTCAGCTCGATTACAGTCCTATTCTTAGGTGCTTAGAAAACTTAATATCATTTGATTACTTTAAAAATGTGTTGAATATTATTTTCTCATTTTTAAATTTTGATGAATTGAAAAAATTACGCAAGTAGCTGTTTACATTGTAAATACAAGATTCTTGGGTAACATGTTTCAATGTAAGCAAATGTAAACTTTAAAATTATTATTTAACTTTATGTCAACAGCTCTAATATCAATACAGTTCTATACTAATAAATTATAAGCAGAAACATACCTATCTTCATGTTAGAATCGATTACAAACCATAGATGAGAGTAGAGTTAAAGTTAGTTTCTCTCTTCTTACCTCTTATTTTTTTATGTACAATCAGTTTTGATAGAGAGGAGAATTAACTGTATTTTTATAGGTAGAGAAATGACTGATTTAAAATTTCTTTATGAACTTACATTATGCTCTATCAACATGATAAAAATACTACTAAATAATACTTTGGTAACTCAATAAAAATTAACACATAATATTAAACCAAATGTTTTTATAGCCCAAAGGTCACTTAATAAATTATGACATTCTTCTACTTGGTTTGCACAACAATATTTTGATTTAATAAAACATAATATGTATAGAATAAGCTAAATCATTTCTTTCATTGGTCAAGACATTAATCATTCTCAAGTAAAAGCCTAATAAGCATCATGACGATTACATGTAATTCAAGTTGATGTACTCCCTTTCACGTATCACTGTATTAGCTTAAAACTTAACATGATTCATAATAAAGTATTTAACATAATAGTCCAACAATAATATCTTTGGCAAAGATAACATACTGATACCTATATAATTCAATAACAATACTTAAATTGAGCTCATCAAAATATCAAAAGTGCACAAATACATTGCAATGTTCTTAATCATACTCAACAATGCCTATATGTTCAACATGTTCTTTCATTATAAGATTCTACGCATTTAACGTCCAAAAATTTAGAGTTCAACTCTTTTTTTTTACACCAAGCAACCCAAGTATATTTTCTCGAATATCCAAAAATCAGGCGTGTTGATTCCAATTGGATGACAGTATGTAAGGTTAAGTCATGTGGTTGGTCCGACGAAGACAATGAAAATAACAATCGATGAATTGTCATTCATGAAGCCTTCCAACAAGATGTAGGAACTGCTCGCATAATAGATGTTCCTAATGATGTTGATATTCTTCCTCCTCGACATGATCCAGTAGGGACAATAATTGCAGGAGAACTTGTCGAAGATGAATCAAGCAGTGAAACTACAACTCTAGAAGAAGAATTTGATAGTGGCGAAAATACTGAAGATAATGAAGGCGAAATGTAAAAAATTGAAAATAACTAAAAATAAGAAAAATTAACAATGGGCCACCAAAACAGTCACATGGCAGATGGCCACGTTTGGCATCCATGTGGGTGCCATTCGATGAAAAAAGATCCTCTACATATTCCAATTTTTTCTCTCCTCTCACATTTACCTTAAATTACTTCAAACTTAGTGATTTCTCTCATTTTTGGTAGCTTTTTGTTGAAGTAAGTTACTCGTACTCTAAATTATTGCTATTATAATTGTAGTTATGCTATTATTTAAGTGTTGTTGTTACGAATTAGTGAGTTATTTAGTGAATTAGATTTTTTTTTGACAATTAGGCTGTTTTTAGTGAATTGTATTTTATTTACAAATTAGATCATTTTAGTGAATTAAATATGTTTTAGTGAGTTAGATAAAACTTTGAATTTCTATTTGTGAATTAGTTTATTTTTAACGTATTAAATAAAACTTTGCATAACTTTAAATATTTTTTAGTATGTCTAAATGTACTGGTCACGATAGACAAGACACTAGAGCCCACGAGGATCGGCTACCCCTGCATGCCCGCAAGGGTTGCAGCTTGACCCTGCATCGTCCCACTTGCCACCGACTGTCCCGCACACCTCTCCTTCCCACTTTTCATCGTCGTCGTCACTGTCACACGTCGCACCAACTGCACCTACGACCTCTCACACCCATCATAGTACTCTGTCACGACGTTTGTCGCGTCAGATTTTTATCTATCTGATGACGACTTTAACATTGGCATCGATGTGGATGCTTTTACATTACGTGACGAGCCTCAGTTCCACCTTTCAGTTGGCTCAGAGCCTAATCTTGCACCACATGATAATTAGGCATCCACTTCTACTAGATCAACCTCACGGAAATAAAAAAGATATGATCCAAATGCAATTTTTCATTTAACATAATAAAATGGTGTGTAATTATTCTTAATTTAATTTGATTATATATATTATTAAATTAATTAATTATTTAAAGTAATTATTTAAAATATTGTAGTTTGGAGCCTCACGGGAATATTAGTCGTTACTTTACATGGATTATTATGTTCTCACCTAATCTGAAGTCCGACAAATGGAAGCACGCTAGCTAGGAATCAAAAGAATGTTGGTACCAAACATGAAAAGTAAGTACATTAAATTTCTCAATTGTATGTATATTGTTTCTTTTAACAACAAATTTCCTAATAAGTTTATTTTTTAGCAAAATTTTATTTGGGACCCGTTGACAATGGGGATGTTAGATAAGGATGTCAGAAATGAGTTGGACAAGTAGGCTGGTCGTAGATATGACGACATTCTACAAAAAGTGTGAAAGAATAAGAGACAACTAGCGTGGATCAATTCACAACTTGGGACATGAATGGAGTATTGGAGTACGCCAGAATACCAATCTAAGTCAGCAAAGCAAAAGGCGAATCGTCTGTCGTGACCAGTCTTGCACACCGGGTGGTCGATCACGCACTGCCGAAACCGCGAGAGGATGGTTCATTTTTTCTCTTTTTCATTCTTATTTTCAATATAATTTAGTATATTATCAATTTCTAACAACTTATTTTAGGTGGTTGAGCTAGGGCGAGAGGTTGGACCATATGATGTTTTCCTACGGACATACACACAACATGGTGATCTGACCTAGTTCGTTGACGAGCGATCAACGAAGGTTCATGTGAGCTTTATTTTCACAATCTCTGTTAATGTTTTACATTATATAAGTTCATTTATATATTTATGACTTAGTTTTTTTTCAATAGACACGCGTCCAGACCTCACTTAGTTAGCGGTCTTCTGAGGGTAGCACGAGCTTGGGGTCTGATGCTTCTCATAGGTGGGGTCAGCTCTAGAGGTATGTTTTGGCCTTGGGGTCCGATGCTTCTCATTTTTTGTTAAGCAAATTTGCAACCCACGACGAGACGACACACGTTTGATGGAGATCAGTTGGTAAAGCCAGCAGCTCCGTATTCGAGTTGACATGTTAGGCCAGGAACATCAAGAGAACGACCGTCAAATTTTAGATCTCTTATAGCGTTAACAAGAAGATAACGACCGACAAATCACGTATCTCTTACACAGTTAACAAGAAGAGAACGAACAGTGATTTGCGGATATGCAACGGTAGATGGAGTTGTACTTTTCGTGTTCACACTTTGATGCCGATGGCTTCGCACCTCACTAGCCACTGGCCCCCTCCGCACACCGTGTAGGATAGTCACATAAATGTACTTTTTTTAATTTTTGTTTACTTATTATATGATTTTGGATATTATATATATTATATTTTATTATAATATCCGATCTAAATTTCTTTAATATTTTTAATAATTATTTTATATTATTATTTTTTTGGGAAAATTAATTATAGTCCAGGTGAACTCTAAATAATTGGAGTTCACGTGGACGCCAAAATTTGTTAAAGTGTGACTCCCAAATTCGACTACCATTCAATTTCATATACGCTCATTTCTCAAATGGTACCAGAACATGGAAATCAATTATTTTTGGAAAATAATAAATTAAAGGTAAAAGAGTAGAAAAATATTTAACTATGTACGGTTGATTTATCATTTTGCTATCCTGCCATAACATAAAAAAATGAATTATAAAAGTGTGAAAGAAATACGGAAACAACTAAACAAAATGCATGTTCACAAACTCAATTACATTTTGCAAGAAAAGGAGTTAATTCAAAAATACAAATGCTATTACAACCAAATAAATATACATGCATTAACACTGTTCAATACATAGGCATGACATTAGTTTCAATTAATCTTTAGTGCACGGCCCACCTTGGTTCTTCGGTCCTTCTAGTAACAACTTCGCTATCACACCATTGCTGTGTCCCTAAAATCCCTGCCCACACGGCATGCATAAAACGCAGTGAGTTGTGAAACTCAATAAGTAACACTTACTAGAATGGAAAACCGTCCCTATTTCCATTTTATTCTTATTCATTTCAAATTAGAACAAGTACAAAATCTTAATCAATTCCATGCTATGTATCCATTAATCAAGTTGTGACCATTCACTCAAACAAACTCAGGTTTCAAGTAAATAACCCACACTTAACGTAAAAAAACAGAGATGCACACATGATCAATGAAGACTACGCGTGGTGGTAGGCGACTACGCGTTGTCGCTACCACACCAAGTAGTTTTGGTCGCGTTGTCGTGGCAAAGTACGTGTGATCGTAGCGAGCATGCATACTTTGCTGCCAGTACATGTGGATCTCTGGTTCCTGGCAGAAAATCAACAACAAATGCATACACTTCATCTAACACTTCCCTACCACAATTGATCATTTCAACTTAATCATTAGCCAACAAAATTCACCTTTTTAATTTTCATTATCAAACACATAGCAATCATAACGTCACTCTGAAATTCATACTCAGTCAACTAAATTTCAACTAGAATCATCATAGGTAACTATAATATCCAAGAGTTTGGCACAAAACACATTCAACAAAACCATTCCACAATTTTTCAATAATTGACACACTTTAGTTCATATAACTATTAGCAAACACTTGGCATTTTGAATTCACCTCCCATTAAAGTCAACACAATCAAGTCATCATACATATTCAATTTCTAAATGTTAAACATACTAAAGGACAACATTTTCATGCAATGCTCAAAAATTTTCCAAGCTCAAACTCACTTCAATAATCAAGCATGACCATGGCATTATCCATTTTTATTTAACATGTTAAACACATGACAAACATACACACACCATTCCACTCTCCACATAAAGTCATCCATCCCACACTAACCTCACAACATTCGTACACTTGTGATCATAGCAATTAATTCAACCATTAACCAATTGTAGTCCATACCACAACTTATAAATAGCACACTCAACAACCGTATAATCTGTTGGATAAAATGTTTATATGTCTTGATAATGTGCTAAATTGATAATGTGTTAAATTGATAAACATGTTAAGAATTGTACTCGTTTTGATATTGTGCTACATTGAAAAACATGTTAAGAATTATACTTGTTTTGATGATGTGCTGAATTGCAAAATATGTTTTGATATTGTGCTACAT
>CANYCX010076431.1:0-16289 GCA_948193385.1 Breynia disticha f. nivosa
AAGTTTGACAGTTTTCCGTTAAGTTTGACCGTTAAATGTCACATATGATTGTTGAAATGGAAAAAATCGGTGATGTGTCTCAATGATGTGAATAAATAACAAAATATTTTTTATCAATAAATAATAATAATAATAATAATAATAAAACACACATATGTGTCATATTTTTTTCTTTTGAGATTTAATATAATAAAATTATAAGTCATGTCCTTGCAATAAGATTTATAATAATAATAATAATAATAATAATAATAATAATAATAATAATAATAATAATAATAAACATAATAATTTAATTTGTTAAAGTTGTAACTTATAATTATTAATAAGTATACAAAAAAAATGACAAAACAAATTTTTAAATTTTATCTCTTACTATTTAAATAAATCTGAAGATAAATTTTTTTTAATTGATATATTGTTTTGAATAAAAAAATGAAAGAGTTAATTACTAAATATTTTATAAATTTAAGTTATAAAATTAAATATTTTTTTGACTTAATTGATTAAATTAATTAGTTATATTTATTATTATCAAATACAATCAAAGTAATAAAGTGTTTAATATTTAAATTTTATAATTATAATAACATAAAACAATATTATTATTATTATTATTATTATTATTATTTATTGATAAAAAATATTTTGTTATTTATTCACATCATTAAGACACATCACCGATTTTTTCCATTTTAGCAATCATATGTGACATTTAACAGTCAAACTTAACGGAAAACTGTCAAATTTAACGGAAAACTAACGGTAGGCTATTTTGTACCAAAATGTAAAGGTCATGACATTTTTATTCACTTTTTAAAGTTGATGCTATTTTTGATACAAAACACAAAGATGAGACTATTTTTGTTCATTTACTCTAAAAAAAATTGAAAAAGCGGTGTGAAGACGAACCCAAAACAAAAACAGTTTGAATACCGTTTGTTGGCGGAGGTCCGACCAGGTGACCCGGCCCGAATCATCTCTTGCTCTCTCCATCCTCAACTCTTAATTCCACCTACCTTGTCATTTCTTTATTTATTTCTAAATTATTTTAATTATTGCGTCACCAATGTCCAAACCATGGGGCGCCATCGGAACGTGGGCGGAGCAAGCCGAGGCGGAGGAGCGAGAAGAAGCCGCCTCAGCCCATAGTTTCCCTAGTCTGAGAGAAGCTGCCACGGCCAAGCCTAAAAAGAAGAAAATGTCTCTCAACGAGTTCTACTCCTCCTCCGCCGGTGGTGGTTCCGTCGGATTAACGCCGGATGAGATGCTCCGGCTTCCTACGGGCCCGAAAGAACGCACCGCTGAGGAAATGCAGTACGGACGCCATGGCGTAGGATTCTCGAACTACGGGGACGGGAGGAGAGGTTACGGAGGAGGATTCGACGGCGAAGAGCGGAGAGGAAGGAGTTCAAGGGTTTCGGAAATGGATCAGCCTTCGCGTGCTGATGAGGCTGAGAATTGGGGTATTGGGAAGAAACAAATCCAAAATTTTGAAATGCCCCGTCAGCGTCAGAGCCGTTATGGCTCTCTTGGTGGGTCTCGAGCTGATGAGGCTGATAATTGGAGTGTTGCGAAAAAAGCGGATTCTGTTTATTCTGGACCAATTAGATCGAATTTTGGGTCCGGTTTTCGCGATTCTGGACAGGAATTTGATCGCTGGAGTCGGGGAAATCGCGACCCCGGAATGGGAAGAGATAGGGAACGACCAAAATTGGCTTTGAACCCACCGAAAGGTGATTTAGGAGCAGATAATGAGGCAGGGAAGAGTGGTAATGCTATTAAGCCGAATCCATTTGGAGCTGCACGGCCTCGTGAGGAGGTTTTAGCAGAGAAGGGATTGGATTGGAAGAAGATTGATGCTAAGAAAACGAATGGGACCACGAGTCCTCATTCGAGTAGGCCGTCCAGCGCACAGTCTAGTAGATCAGAGACTGCTCCTGGGTTGCAGCAGGGAGTGGAGAATGCCTTGAAGGCACTCCCCAAGGTGAATCCTTTTGGGGATGCTAAGCCGCTGGAGGTTTTGTTGCAGGAACGCGGGCAGGATTGGCGAAAGATGGATCTGGAATTGGAGCATCGCGCTGTCGACAGGTCTTTTTTTAGCTGTGGTTTATTTGTTTGACGTTGTTGTTGAATAGGTTTGCAGTTGCATCTTGTGCAATGTGCCGTAATTGTGAATCAAATTTATGGATTTATGATCACTCCTTTTATGAACCAACATATAAAGTAGGCTGTTGCTACTATAACTTAATTACTTGTTAAAGGAAAGTTGATATTCATACTAAGCTTTCTCAATTTGCTACCGTGCTATGGTGATTGACCTACTCAGGGATGCATCATTTATTGTAGTTGAAACTTGAGTCAGAGAAGAGTTTCCCCCTGTTTGGACCAACCTCATGATTTGTATTGCTTTAACACGCCCGCTGTTGAGCTAGAGCTAGTATCATTGGCATATCTTAAGCTTTCATGTACTGTGACTTGATAAGCAATTAGTTTGTTGTAATTTTTTAATAGATTTGGTAAAATTGCACTTCTGTAGAATCCTTTTCATCGCATATTTTGTTGTACTTGATGTTTGTTGAGGATGATAAGTTCAAAAAGTGTTGACCGTCCTGTTTTAATCTCTTTTGTTTTTTACCCTTTTGTCTTTTATCTCTATTAGACCCCAAATCACCTAGTATATTTTCCCTAACATGTGCCATGTTAATTCGATTGTTTGCTATATCCTAATCCTCTACTTTATCTCTAATTGGCTGCCCCTGTCTGTCATTTTTTTTGGCGGATCTATTATGTTTATTCTGTGTACTATATTACTGTTCTTGATGTCCGACAATCACTTATTTCAGGATTGAAACGGAAGAGGAAAAGGTTTTGAAAGAAGAAGTAGATCATTTAAAGGAGGAGCTTCAGAAAGAATCTTCAGAAGAAGATCAGTCCAATTTAAAAAACATATTATCACTAAAAGAAAGGGATTTAGAGCAGTTGAGTCGCGAGTTGGATGACAAAATTAAGTTTGGACAGAAAGTTGTCGAAAGGCCGGGTTCTGCAGCTGGGAGGGCTCCTGCTGCTACTTATCCTGAGAGACCGCCATCTCAGTCAGGATCCATCAATGGGTCCAGAAGTATGGACTTCGGGGACAGGCCTCGATCACGCGGCAAGCAAGATAGTTGGTCGAGGCCCGGTGATGACAACAGAAGAGGATTTCAGGGTGGCAGGGAAAGAGGATTTGAAAGTAGCAGAGACAACTTCGACTGGTAATCTTTTCTCATTGTGTTCCATTTTCTAATCGTCCTTTTGTTATTTTGGTATGCTACTTCTTCTTTGGACTTCTAGAGCCTACTATGCTTGGGAAAGAAAGGCTTAATAGTTGATGCTATTACTTATCTATCGTTTATTGATGAATCTGATTATGGTATTGTATACTTGCTTCCGCTACGTTTTAAACTCTTCATTTAAGAGTTGGATCAAAATCCTCATTGAAACCTTTTCTCCGTTGAACCTCGTTGAAACCTTTTTATGAAGCAAACCATTTACGAATTACTAGTTTTACTACCAGAAACACAATGAATTCATCTGCTATTTCTGCATTCTAATAAGCATTCGGTTCAAGAGTTTGGATATTTGGATGTTGCAGGCCAAGGTCGAGGGAAAGATGGTGAGCGAGTTCAGGGTGAGGTATCAATTTCATCAACTTCGCCGATGATGTAAGACCACCGGAACCAAATAATGTTCGTCTCACTTATTTTTGAATGGTAATGCTGTTTTTTTATCTTGGAAAATGAGCATGGATTGTTGAGTTCTAGCATTAGAACACTTGCGTTAATCTCTTGTGTAAAATCGGAATTTTTTTTTCTTTTCTTTTTTTCTTTCTGTCTTATGTTTTTGTTTAATATTTTAGTAGTTATACTTACTCAATGCGATGAGAGACCGTTCGAAGTTTCCGCTCTCACAAGTGCCTTCTTCAAATTGCATAAACATTCAAAACCCTAATCGGACATTAAATCTACTCCATCTTCAAATGGCAAATCTACAAACTTCAAATAAAAAAACAAATCTAAATATATAAGGGAAAATCTCATTATCTATTATTATATGTAACATAAGATACATAAGAAAAATGGTGATAAGGGAAAATCTCTTTTCTTTTTTTCTTTGTGTCTTTCCCTGCAATTTTCAAATTTGAAAACTTCAACTCCGACACCGGAGAAGCGTCTGTAGCGTTCATAAGAACAAATTATCCTCTTTGGTTTTCATACTTTGACAAACCTTATGGGAGGTTTTCCGATGGTCGTCTCATTATCGGTTATATAGGTAAACTTTACAAGCTTCTGCTATCTAAAACCAACTTCTTCACCATTATTGCTTGATGTGATTTTTTATTTGAACTTCGCGTGTGCGTCGAATTTGATTGTGATGGCAGCTGAGAGGTTTGGATTTCCGTACTTGAGTGCTTACTTGGATTCTTTCAAATCGAAGTTTAAGCATGGAGTAAATTTTGCTGCTTTGGTAGAATTTATGGGGCAGGATATAGCCCGTTTTCTCTTGATATTCAGCTCTTGCAGTTTGAACAATTTAAGGATCGCAACTTTGAGCTCTAATCAAGGTTTGACTTATGGGATTATTGGGTTTGATTTGTATTTATAGAACAATATCTGGGTTTTATTTTATTGTGAAATCGCAAATATTTCTCCTTTTTTTTCAGGAGGAAGGAGCTGGTTCCTGACAAAAAATCTTCCGGAACCGGAAGATTTTTCCAGGTTTTTGTATACATTGGATATAGGACAGAATGATTTGGATTATGGTTTTAAGACAATGACTGAGATGCAAATTGTGGAAATCATACCAAATGTCACTGTCAAATTGTCAAAAGCGGTGGAGGTATTCTTCTGTGCTAAGTGAGAAGAACAAGTTTTGGATTTGTGTGTGTGAATCTGCCATATATGAAATTTAAATCCAAGTTTGAACCTTTTTTCAAAAATCCAAACTTTACTGGTTAGAAAGCACTATTTCAGTCTGTTGCTTCTGCTGATTTGGTTTGTGATTTTGAATTTGTTGTTTCTAGTTATAATTAGTCTTAAGTTTTCATTGTTGTTCATGTTTGTTGACTATGAGATGATTTTTCGTTGCCTTTATGTTTTGTTCCAGAGATTATATGAATGGGGAGCGAGATCGTTTTGGATACATAATACCGGTCCGATAGGCTGCTTACCTTCTTATGTCATTTCTTATGCTCAAAATCCTGAGAACAGGGACCAAATTGGTTGTAGTAAATCTCACAATAAGGTTGCTCAAAAGTTTAACAGGCAGCTGAAGAATAAGGTGTACGAACTTCGAATCCGGTTCTCTGATGCTGCATTTACTTATACAGATGTCTACACTGCAAAATATTCTTTGATATCTGAAGCAGAGAAATACGGTAAGTTGAAAGATATTTGTGGTCAAGGGACAATAGCAATGCCGGCAGGGACGGAAACAGTAGGGAATCGGTTGTCTCCTTGTTGTGTATATTGCTCTAGTCATTTTCTTTTTATAAAAACCACCCCCTTGCCGCATTTTTTCTATATTATTTGTAACTCGTCTATTTTCGCCCCCTTAAAACTATTTCTGATTCCGTCAATGAATGCCGAGTTGGTTTCTTCATCACATAAACCTTCAGCAGTCTCTCAGTCTCTTCGTTTCGGTGTTATTGCAGGTTTTGACGATCTATTTGCATATGGTTGCGGTATCTATGCAGCAATCCAGAGCAAGTGATTAGCTGGGATGGAATACATTATACAGAGTCTGCAAATGAAAAAGTAGCTGAAACCATTATTGATGGTCAGCTTTCTCCCTCCACTTCCTACCGATGACGCATGTCTTAGAAAAACAGAAAGTTCCATTCTGCAGAGTTTGAGCAATTAAAACCATCCTGCCGGAATTTGTCAGATATCAAAGAAGATATGTGAAATCATGTTATTCCTTCTTGAAAATTTCTGGCGCCGAGTTGTTCGTTTTGGTTGCAATAAGTATTTCTGAAAAAACAAAATTACCGACTCCACTGGGGATCGAACCCAGAATCTCTGGTTCCGTAGACCAGCGCCTTATCCATTGGGCCATGGAGTCTTATTTATCTAGAATGTGTTTAAAAAATAAATATTAATTAAATAGTGGTTTTTATCGATTTTTTTTTTCATAAATCAAATTGAGTTGTCAATTATTTAATAGCCAGATGTCAATTTAAATAACCAGATATTAATTCAATTATTAAGTGTCATTAAATTATATATATTATTTACGGTTGTTTGTATCTATTTTCAAATGTAATGAATTCTATTCATTTACATACTTAATTGCATGAAATATTACATATAATAAAATAAATCTTCAGTATATAAAATAATATATACAAGTCAATTAATTTTTAATAAAATTACATAACAAAAAAATAACTTCACCTGTACCATGTTATATTAAGTATAAAATTTTGGAAAAATCAAATATTTCAACATAAATTCAAATAATAATAATAATTTCATCAAAAGTACAAAAAAACCATGTTTTAAACTTCACTACAAAGTTCATTTACAAAACTTTCTTTTTGTTTAACAAATTTTACATCAATATAAATTTCGACAGATACCACCGAACGTTTAGATCAACTAGTATGAGATTTGCTAGAACAATGTTTAAAAATACATGTTTTAAACTTCACTCCAAAGTTCATTTACAAGTTCGTTTTTTTGCCATTGCCCATATCAATAATTCAGTTCAGAGGGTCTCGTCTTCCACCTTATCTTCTCTTCTCGCAATGCTCTCACGTTTGCTCCCCATTTTGGTGTCTTTCTTCAGTGTTGTCTTGTTATTACTTGTTGCGAGTACAAGCTTAGCGTATGGTGTTTTACCGCCATGTCATTTTCCGGCGATTTTTAACTTCGGAGACTCGAATTCCGACACCGGTGGTTTGTCTGCGGCGTTTGGTCAGGCTGGTCCTCCCCATGGAGAGTCGTACTTTCACCATCCTGTTGGTCGTTACTGTGATGGCCGTCTTATTATTGATTTTATTGGTATTCTCTTTCCCCTTTCTTCCTCATTTTATTTGCTATCACTATGAACTAATTAACCTCCGATCTTAATCGGTAAAACTTTAATGTTCGGCTTGATGTAGAGGCTCATTGATTGCTACTTTACTTGCATGTATTTGGTTTGGGTTTAAAGTAGTTTTACGTTTGCGTTTGATATCTGAAACGTAAAAATATTTACCGTTTCGAAATTTTAACTTAAATACAGACATTATAAATGTCAAATCAAACATCGAATTAAACAATGTTTCGCCCCAGTAATGGTTAGTGTAGTGAGTGGCATGTGAACCAGTACCACATGGAAAGAATTGTTTGTCATTTTCCTTTTTGTTATTTTAACTCCTTTTTTCACGTGCAACGTCGTCGTTTTCTGTGTGTGCTGGTATCAACTGCTTGTTTGATTCTGTGTGGGATCAGCTCTATTTAGACAAAATCCACCGACGCTTTCATCTTTTGCCAGAACAGACCATTACATGATATCGTATTCTGCCCGTATAAACGGCATAAATTATTAAAAACGTACCATTTTTCTGCATCGATATGGGAAAATGCCCCACATTTGAGATTCCCCCATGAATTGTGCATACCCTCTACCCATACTGACAACTGAAAGCTCTGGACTTTTTAACTTTCACTAAGGAACGACATTAACAGTAAACCCAGGTGACTACTAGTTTTTGACTGTGGTTAAAAACAAATGTGTAGCCGAGGAGGTTGGAATACCTTATCTCAGCGCATTCCTTGATTCTCTGGGAAGTAATTTCAGTCATGGAGCTAATTTTGCAACGGCTGGATCAACCATCAGACCTCAGAATACTACTCTTCACCAGAGTGGCTTCAGCCCTATTTCCCTGAATGTTCAATGGTATGAATTCAACGATTTTCACACCCGATCACAAGTCGTTCGCCGCCGAGGTCATTCTACTTTCTTACTTTCTCATTACTCATTATCTTTCTCATAAGTTTGAATGTGAAATTTTGAATGTTTAGGAGGTGTTTTCAGGAAACTGATGCCTGTGGCTGACGTATTCTCTCAAGCTTTATACACTTTTGACATCGGTCAGAATGATCTTACTTCTGGGTTTTTCCTTAACATGACAACTTCTCAAGTTAAAGCTTACATTCCAGATGTTCTCAGTCAGTTCAAAGATGTTATCTCGGTTAGTAACTAAGCCATAAACCACCACCATTATCGTGATCATCATTGATGTTGTATTATGCCTAACAAATTGACGCAAGTCATGTTTGCAGTATGTATATGATCAAGGAGGGAGGCACTTCTGGATTCACAATACTGGACCATTTGGCTGCTTGCCTTACGTATTGGATCATAACCCAGACAAGGTTTTGAAGTTGGATAAGGCTGGATGTGGTGTTGAATATAATCAAGTAGCTCAATATTTCAATAAGGAATTGAAGAAAATTGTTATCAAGCTTAGGAAGGAATTGCATTTGGCTTCAATAACATATGTTGACATTTACTCTGTTAAATACAACCTCATTATTCATGCAAGAAAGCACGGTAAGTACGCACAGACTGAAACAAGGAGGGGGGCCGTTGTTCTCCTTGTCGTGCAAACTCACGATTCTCGTCGTTTTTACCTCGTATTGTTTCTTATTTCTTGTTGAGTTAATGAAAATCTGGAATTTGGGTTTCAGGGTTTGATGAATCGTTAAGAGCATGCTGTGGCCATGGTGGAAAATACAATTACAACAAGAACATTGGATGTGGAGGGAAAATTAAAGTACATGGGAAAGAAGTTTATGTGGGGAAACCTTGTAAAGATCCATCAAGTTGGATTAATTGGGATGGAGTACACTTCACTCAAGCAGCTAACAAATGGATTTTTGACCAAATTGTAAATGGTGCATTTTCAGACCCACCACTCCCTTTGAAAATCGCTTGCCACAAACAACTTCTTCATTAAACTTCACGAACCTCTTCTGTTTCAGCTGTTTTTGTCTGTTGATTTATTGATAATTCTCGTTTTATTAACTTAATCATCGAACTGACCAAGTGAACTGATTATTAGTTCGGTTTGATTTTACCATTTAAATCGGTAAAAATCGACAACCAGCAGTTGGGGAACAAGATTAGATTGAGGTATTGAAAAAAATAATTTAAAAAGTAAATAATTTATAAATATATATATATTTATAAATTTATATTATTTTTAAATTATCAGTGTAAATACTGATTAATTACATTCAATAATTAGTGCGGTTATAATAATATTTTTGATTAATAATAATTATATAAAACACAAGGACGATATAACAATTTAATAAAAGCAGGAGAAATTGAAACCACAAATACGACAGCGTAGAGGACTAAAACGCAGCAACAACTTCACAATTCTCGCTTCATAGACTCGCTAAACAAAAATACTGGGACAATCCTTGAAACCACAGACACCACACAATACAACACCACACCATGCTCCTCTCCCCACTCTCTCTCTCTCTGCAGGGCCCACTTTCTCCTCCGACCACCACCAACCTCCTCTTCTCCGCCAGCACCAAGCCCCTTCTCCACCACCACACCCCAAAACCCCTCCATTCATTCACAACTTCAACTTCAAGCATTCGCCACGTCAGCAGCACTGTCTCTGATAATGATGACGATGATGGTGGCAATGTCACGTCAGCTGGAGGTAACAATATGGTGGCGTCTGCCAGTGCTGTTGCCTGGGCTATAAGGAAGTGTTCGGACTCCAAAGCTGAGTTTGTGGAGAGAGTCGAGAAGGATCAAAAGAGTAATTTGGTTTTGCCTACTCCCGATTTTCAACGCCTCTGTGTTCACCACTTGGACCTTTTCCGTCGTACTGTTCACTCTGACGCTATTCTCTCGGTAAAATTTTAGCCTTTTTACAAACATGGTAAATCTTGTTGTTGCTGAATAGTTGATAAGGAATTATGCTTTTTAGGTTTATGTTAGACCAGCTGGTAGTTATGTGATGGACAGGCTTGAGCTGCGTAGAGTCACTTGTTACCCAGGAGTGAATGTAGCGGACATTGTGGTGTTAGTTGGTAACTTTCACATTCCAACTGGACTACGTGCCGCGGAAGCTGCATTGTCTACTCAGCAAGTATGTTTATTGATTGTTTAGTTCTAGATGATCTGCATTTGGTGGTTTGGATGTTGAATTTGAATTGTGTTCAGGTAGAATTTGTGCCGGAGCATAGGGCGGCTGTGTTTCCAATGGTGAAACATCCATTTGTCGTGGGGTTTTTGGTTGCTGAATTACCACAATTGGAGCTGGAATCTTCAGCTGGTTATGAACTTAGTGAAATGCAGGATTTGATTCGGTCATCTTCATCGGCAGAGGAAATGTATGGTTTCTCATCTGGTTCCAATAAGAAAGGTTGGGAAATTCAGAGTTCGAGTGATGATTCTTTGAGAGTGAGTAGCTTCACTACCGACCAGAGATTAAATGCTATTAATATAGCTCAATCTTTGGCTATGGCATATGTAATGGATCAGGTACTTATCATTTCCTTTCATTGTGATAAAAATTGTTGTTATTCTTATGATGCATTACGCTCACGTTTACTTCTGGTGGCTCTGAAAGTTACATCATATTCTCTGTATGATTGTTTCAAGTTGCTAAAATAAGCTTTTTATTTGACATGTTTTCTTCATTTAGTTTATGTACAAAATCAGCAAATGTTTTTTCCTGATGTATTAGTCTGTTGAAATTGAATTCTGTGTTAAGCATTTGAAGATTTGAGTTGCTTTCATCATTTCTGATAACTTATGACACTGACTCGTATGAACAGAAAGCACTATTACTCCAGCAATCATCATGGCAAAATAATGTTAGAATGAGTAGTCTGGTTGAACAGGTAAAGTATTGAATAGGTTCCTTGCATTTTGGTTCGTATAAGTACTTTGTCAGCTTTGGCTGATACACTTTTGTCTTAAACTTCTGACAGATTCGTGGTCCTCTTTCTAGCATTCGAACCTTGACTAAAATGCTATCCACTCACTTGAAGAGAAGTGAGGTACTTCGCTTTTCTTGCAGCCTGGTTTTGTCTTTTGCAAAAATTCTTTTTGTAAGTCTGATGTACTTATCCATCTATACAAATGATATCACTGCAGATTGCTTATGACATTGTTGAAGATATATTGGTACAAGGTGACCGTATGAGGGATGCCCTTCAAGAACTTCAAGATGCGGTTTGCTTGACAAAGGTACTCTCCCTCTGTCTCTTATGCATGAGAAAGAAGTCCTTAATCATTTTTATATCTAATTTCATTTTGTTGTTCATCTATTTCTTGCACTTATCTTTTGTGCAGTGTTGAAACCTTAGTTGAATGTTAAATTCTTTAAGATCATCTCTCAGTATAAGCGACATCAGTTGGATAGCATCCATCAGAACCAAAAGCGACTGATTTTTTAAGACTGGATTGCACCTTGTTTTACTTATGTAATATAATGTAGTCGACAACAGATGGCTGAAGCTTATTTTGATCTTTGTAGGCAAATATTATTCGTTACAATGAGGAGACATTAAAGAAAATAAATAACTCTACACATGCAAACCCGGAGTCTGTGAGGTCTAACTTAGCAGACAAGTTCTCAAATACTGGCGGTAAACTCTCTCTCAATACTGCAGCCAAAGATTCAGAGATGCCTATGCCCCCATTGGCTCTTGCTCCTCTACAGCACAATGAAATAAGGTAACTTTTGGTCTCATGTAAACCACTCTTATCAGTTTGTTTGAATCAAAACATGAAACTCGCTGCACCTTGATGTTGTGCCAATTTCCCTTGGAACTCTACTATACTCCAAAGTCATCTACATTAAAATTTAAAACTTATTTGTAAATGCATATCTAGATGTGAAAACTCCATTTTACTTATGCTTGCAATTGTGTCAGGAAGACCATGCAATGTTTGTGAGGTGCTATCAGACATGGTTGAAGCAGTGAGACCACTTTCCTGTAAGCAGCAGCGCACGGTGGAACTTAATTTACTATCTCAGTGTTTACTAGTTTCTGTAGAAGAACCAGCATTGCGCCAGGCATTGAGTAATCTAATTGAGGGCGCGTTATTGCGCACTCATGTTGGAGGAAAGGTTGAAATTGCGTCCACTGGAGCCCCGGCAGGTGGTGCTCTTGTAGTTATTGATGATGATGGCCCTGATATGCATTACATGGTAAGAACAATATCTTTTGGACATCTCTCTTTAATTTTGATGATGATAGCCCTGATATTCCATTTTTTTAAATGCTCGCGTAGAATTGTTCCTTCTGTCTGTGTTCTCGTTACGAACTGATTTTTGGTGAATATACCTACAGACCCAGATGCACGCTCTCACACCATTTGGAACGGAGCTTCTCTCTGAAAACATGGTTGAAGATAACATGACATGGAACTTTGTTGCTGGGCTCACGGTTGCTCGCGAAATTCTAGAGAGCTACGGTTGTGTTGTACGTGTCATATCGCCCCGGAGCACAGATGCAGCACTTGGAGCTGGAGGAACCCGAATAGAACTCTGGCTTCCATCCGTCCCCTCATTACCTGACTCTGACACAAACAGCTAAGCCTCTGAATCATAACATTATTTGGCACCCTCCTTCCGTGGCGGCGCCACCACTTCATATAGCAAGTTTTATGGCCAGGACAGAAAAATGGCAACTCTCATATTTCCCCATCCTGTGCATTCAAGGTCCAAATTTTTTCGGACTTCTTCACAGCATTCTCATGGTACTGTATATAATATCAACCTGTCTGAACTATGATTTGTAAATATAACACGTTCATGGGTCTCCCAGAAGCCTCGCAATTTAATAGAATGTTGTTGTAAATCCGACTTCTTCTGAAGAGAAATGGTGGAAGTTCCTTTGTGGGATATGCCAAGTATTTTTTTCGACTACATACAATGGAAAATAAAATATTGGCCTCAAAAAAGGGAACTTAATCAGAGTAACTAATTTACTAATTGAACAAAATTACTAATTAAACAAAGTCAATTCAGATTTAATCCCTCCTTATTTGGTATCATATTAATGCACGCTAACACAAAAAGTGGAAGTCAAAATCGTAAAAAACAAAGCTCGGATATTGCGCTTCGCGCAGGGATACCTGCAGAATAATGCGCCTAAATTGCTGAATACATTTCTGATCTCAAGCGTTTGTGAATATAATTGTATATCAGCCTGAAAGTGTAAATAGAATGGGGATTCTCGGACGCAGGTTTCGATTTTCAAATTTTTTCGTTCTTCTTAATGATTTCATGTTGTCAGGTCTCTTGATTTTAATCTTATGGATGAAATGTTTGCGATTCCGTATTGCAGTGGTGCTAGCAAGAAGCCGAATGAGATGTTGAGGCTTATTGTGACAACTTTTCTTGGAGCGGCATTTGGATTTTTGATCGGAGTTTCGTTTCCGACTTTATCATTGCAGCTCAATATTTCGTCAAGCCTTTTGCCTGCGAGTGAAGATCAAAGATTAAGGCTTTCTACCGAGAATGTAGTATCTCCTGCAAGGAGTAATTATAACAGCTCTGTTCGTGCTGAAAATTTGAATGATCCTTTTAAGGTATGAATCTGTTTGGCAGTAGTTTAAATGTGTCTGGTTTGTTCATTTCTCCTGATGACATTTTGCAGATTTGGGTTCCTACCAATCCTCGAGGCGCTGAAAGATTAGCTCCTGGAATTGTTGCGGCCGAGTCAGATTTCTATTTGCGTAGATTATGGGGCAATCCTAGCGAGGTCTTTGTTCTTCCAATACTTCATAAATGGACATAATAAGACAATAGCTGCATTCGAGGCACCAAATCTAGGGTTGCTTTATGATTTTAATATCTGCAGGATTTGACTAGCACTCCAAGATATCTTGTCACCTTCACTGTTGGCTATGATCAGAGAAAGAACATAGATGCTTGTGTGAAAAAGGTATTTTGCAGTTCTTCTGTCAATGAGGATATATTCCTGCATGTGACCAGCAATTAAATTTCTCGGCCTGCAGTTTTCAGGAAATTTTACAATCCTGCTGTTTCATTATGATGGAAGAGTGAGTGAATGGAATGAATATGAGTGGTCTAAGAACGCAATTCACGTTAGTGTTCGGAAACAGACTAAATGGTGAGGACTTGGATATGATCAAATATATTAATCAGTTGCTTCATTGAAATCAAGAAAGTTTTTAACTCTCCAAAATTTTGTTCAAGGTGGTATGCAAAGCGCTTTCTGCATCCTGATATTGTGGCCTCATATGATTACATATTTATATGGGATGAGGACTTGGGAGTTGAGCATTTCAATGGAGAAGAGTGAGTATAACACTAAAAACCAGATTCTACTTGCTATTTTTCTACTTCATCTAGCCGAAAACTTCGTTTTGTCTCTTGAAGATACTTGAAACTAGTGAAGAAGCATGGTTTGGAGATTTCACAGCCTGGGTTGGAACCTAACAGAGGACTAACATGGCCGATGACAAAGAGAATAGATGATTCTGAAGTGCACAAGTACGAATAACCAGATTATTGTTAGTCAATTGTACATGATAAAATGTGGTTGATCATTATGTCTAATGTTTTCATTTATTCCTGCCAGAAAAACTGACGAGAAACCGGAATTGTGCAGCGACCCTCTCTTGCCACCTTGTGCAGCGTATGAACTGTCTTCTCTTGACTACCGTTCTTGTAGTTTGCAGCTTTGTTTTTATTTCTATTTCGTGCAGATTCGTTGAGATCATGGCTCCTGTATTTTCTCGAGATGCCTGGCGATGTGTGTGGTATTTGATTCAGGTATGAAAACCATTGTACTAACTCTCTTTCTTTCCGTTTGGTGGTGAAGCTCGACTGTTTTCACATTAAAATTTGCAGAATGACTTGATCCATGGATGGGGTCTGGATTTTGCTCTTAGAAAATGTGTTGAGGTAGGCAAAAACAGTTCCATATTCTTTGATTTACCTCATCTGGATTCTCTAATTTATTATTTGAACAATCATAGCAAACTCTTCTGTGAAATCAACTTGTCTTATAAACAGCCTGCCCATAAGAAGATTGGAGTTGTTGATTCTCAATGGATTGTTCATCAAACTGTACCATCACTGGGGAACCAGGTGAAAGAAGTTTCGTTAGACTCATAAAAAAAATTCCTTTCGTTTCCACGTTCTAACAATTACTCTGCATTTTCTCTTTATTTCTAGGGCGAGTCACAAAACGGGAATGCACCATGGAAAGGGGTCTGCATTATGCTCTCTTTGACATAGCTTCTGTTTGTTTCTGAGCTTCTTCATCTTTCATTTCACTGACACGTTAAACACTTGTATTGTCAGGTAAGGGAAAGGTGTATAGAAGAATGGAATATTTTCAAAGCACGATTGGCGGATGCAGAAACTGCGTATTTCAGGTCAATTCGGATAGATCCGCCTAATTCCAAGGCTCATTAGAGAACAATGACGATGAAGTTTTCGTGTACATTACCACCATTGTTATGCAGTCTAGAGTTTTCACGTGAATCAGTAGAAACACTTAATCTATAATTTTAATCCTTACTTTGTTAGTAATTATAATTTTTCATCACGCATAGTTTGACGTTAAATTATAAGTGTGAACGTATGTGAAATTATAAATATAAAAACTTCGTGATCTTATGAGACTTAGAGGAATTAAGAAACTTCGTCTCTTCAATGGAGGCCTCTCAAGCTGCCATGACTCACAACATCCTTCCCTCCATGGACACGTGTCGTCGACCAACTTATCCTTTACTGAAGCTTCATCTCTATAAGAGTATCTACATTCATAAACCTTATTAAGAGATTTATGAACACGCCATAACAATATTTTATAAATTTTCTTTTATTAAATTTTTTTACACTCATAGATCTCTCATTAAATTATTGTGGGATTCATTATATCTCATTTATTAGTATTTAATACACAATTATTCTACTTATAACTCATTTGAATGGACTCTATAAGATTAGTAGAGCTCACATGTTAACCACTTTACACACATAATACGTTCTGTGAAATCACTCTCTCCTCCACTATGGATGCCTGACTTCCAATCAATCAATCTTGTCTATCTTTGTTTATTACAAACTCACCACGTGTATCTTATCTTTTAACTAGCTTTGTTACTGGTTCTTATGGAGCTCTGTTGTATTTATTACAAGTAGCAACCTAGTTTGTGCTATTGTTAGATGTTATGAACTTGGTCTGTAGAGTAGGCAAATTGCTTGCTTCTTCTTCACAATCTCCACAATACAAAGA
>CANYCX010076510.1:0-12467 GCA_948193385.1 Breynia disticha f. nivosa
ATTCTAACTTTAGAATCATTAACATGTCATTTGGAAACCATAAATCAACTCTGTGTTAACATTTCCAACAATTTCTCTTAAAGATCCATCTTTCTCAATTTTGTCTCCAAATCATTTTGCAACTTTCTACGCTAATTCATATCCATTTCCAACAACAATTCAACTCAATATAGACATATTTCAGCTCAATGTCAACCAATTATCAACCTAACATAAACCTTAGGTTTATATCTCTTTTCCATCACTTTTTCACATAAATTCATCCTAATCAATTAGCAAACTCATTTCCAATCTTCCAACATCAATATCAGCATTATTCATCAATTTCCAACAATTATAACAACCATTTTATAAGCCAAAAACCCATCCTAAACTTAAAATCAACCATATGTAAACCTTACATAACTCACCTTAGCTTGATTTCTTGAAAGAAATCAACTTAAAATAACCCCTAGGTCAGTTTCCCCTTTCCCTTTTAGCTTTTCTGGAGCTTTTTCTCTGCAGGGATTTTGCTTTGCAAAGTTTAAAATAAGGTTTACCGAATGATCGAAACTTATATTATTTTTTTCAAACCGACAGCATAGTACGCGGGGTCATAAAGTACGCGTGGTCGATCATTTACTACGCGTTCTCACCACAACGCATCTATTTGTACCAAGTATGCGTGCTCGGCTTTTATTACGCGTGGTCGTGCCGACACCGTGTACTTTTGTTTCACTGCGCGTACTTTCTAAAATCAGAATTTTTATGATTTTCTTTATTTATTTCGTGTCAACTTTACGTCAACCTTTCGTATATCTTTATATACTGATATTTTCACATTTATTTGACTTTATTTTAATATATAAAAATTTTTCCGGGATGTTACAGTACTACCCTCAGCTCGATTGTTTACCATTCTATTTGTTTTTCTCTCTCCCGATGGATCTAATTTCCCCGATTTTAACTCCACATACTATCCTACACTCTCCACCAATTATTAATTAAACCTTCTTGCGAAAAATTTCCTCATAAATATTCAATTAAAATTTTAAAATTACGAAAGATGGAGGGCATTACACATAAACTTTAAGTTATTAGGGTCGAATAAACATCAATAAAAATGAATTTAACAAACAAAATTGCAAGTCCAACTTAAAACAACCTAATGTTAAAGTTTAAAATTAGAAGTTTTAGAAAGCAAATTAGAATTTCGAGAGTGATGTGAGAATGATTTATAAATGTAAATTTATAATTTAATACTTTAAGGTTTTGAGTAAAGATGTAGTGTTACGTTCGAGGTAGATCTCACGAAATTTTGTCATAAACACTAATTACATATCTTGCAAGAACAAGTGATTAATCTCATTAATCACATTTCTCACAAGAACGCAGAAATTGAGGCTCGGCTTTATATGAACTCGAGTGATATCTTAAAAAATAATCTTCCTCCTTTATTATTGATCCACCATATGTCATAACATCTAACTAAAGAGTTAACATTTGTCCACTCGTAGCTACTGCTAGTGCAGTCTATTTGTACAACTAATCAAATTAAACACCATCACACATGCTTAGTAAGAAGGGAACTTTTAGAAATCCAGTTAACTGTTACTGGATCTCACATAAGGAAAATTGAGATTAATTTCACTTTAATCATTTTCCATCCATTTGTCAGCTTATGCACACTCAATTAATATAAAGTGCATATACATAATTTTTCGTTATTTTCCTTACGATTTCCATTTTTATCCTTCTTATCTAAAACAAATATTATATTAATTTAATTATTAAAAGAGTATATTTTTAATAGTCTTTTCTCTTGTATATTTTTACAAAACGTGCCACAACCCTGAAAGTCTAAACCTAACGGCTGGGACGAACAAAGTAAATGGATGTCACATTGAAAAAGTTGACTTTCCTATTTTTATGATCTTAGTTATTCTTATTCCTATTTTAGTATCTTTATTCCTATTTTACGACCTTAGCTAAATTTATGCCTATTTTATCACCTCAGTTATAATATATATTTTTTTTATATTCTTGTATTAATGGAAATAAAACCATATCAAATGTTTTCAAAAGGAACATACATGGAAAGAGGATAAATAGAGTTCACTAAATGTGTAAATTGACTGGCTGGGACGAACCATATGGGCTTAAGTAATGGTGGGCCGAAAGCTTAATGGAACACCTCCAAAACGGCCACGTTACCTCTCTTGAAAACCCTAGTTTACACCGACCTCTACAGAGCTCTTCTTTCTCTCTCTCTCTCTCTCTCTATATATATAACTACGCATCTCCTGTGCTTTCATTCGATTTACGGCGTCCAATCTGGACTACATGTTTGGTTTGTCAATCGTGCTGTTTAATGTAATTTGTCTCTATGTTTGATTTATTTGGTATTTGGATGATTGTATGTATGGTTTAGAAAGAAGTGTGCAGTGATGAAGCAATATAATTGTGGACTAGAGTTTCTGATCTGGCTTCTTCTCCAGAAGTTGAAGACTAACCCTTGGCTGTCTGAGCACTCTTCTCTTTCTCTATTTTCTTCAATACAACTTTTGATTTTTAATACCCTTACGATTGAATTTCTTATTGGGCTTATGATGATACTATAATTATCTTAGCGGATTTCAGTGAGATTTTAATCTATGATCTGATTGTTACACACACTGAAGCCTTTACGAGCCCATAAAACCTTTTATAGGAAATCTACTTTGATTTCGTGATGTTTGTTTTGTTGAATGATTTATTGGTAGATAGGGCTATGATGAGGAAAAGGCACTTGGATGTGCTGGTAGAGCAGTGGACAGGGCTTAAAATCCTGCCGTGAGCTCACTTTTTCAATACGACTTCTCCTTCCACTGAGCCTTATTTTGTAGTTTAGGCTTGGATTTTGCGCCCATTACCAATTCCAGAGAATGATTACAGTTCCTCTTGATATAATGGCACGGGTGCTATATACTTTGTGGCTTATCCTGATTAATGGCTTCTTTTGTGTCATATGATCCTGGAAACACCACATACATTCTCTATGCTTTTTCAATTTCTTTTGGCTACCGCCTCAGTATTCTTCATGGGTTGATGTCTTGTTTGTTAATCAAATACGTGTTGAAAACGTATCTTTTTTTGCGGATGGGGGCAGTGATGAGTTCATGGAGAAAGTCATGCACCACTCTGATTATCAGTGCTGATAAGTCTCTTACCAATATTATTTCTGAGTCTTATCCATCTTCAACCTTGTTTTTACTTGAAAGTTTTTGGTTGTGGAAAAGAAATTAGAGGAACCAGGTGATGTTGTCGTCTATGAAAATAGATGACCGAACCATGATGCGGACCGTAAAATAGGTTTATCTTTTGTGGATAACTCGGTTTCTGATGGTTCCTTTTATTTCACCCAAGGCATGATTTGATTCAATTTTTATTATAAAGTAGTAGTCGTGACCGGAACTTTTAGTATACTACGTCTAATTGAGAATCTTAAAAATAAGCATGAACCAAAGGTAAAGCAACAACTCTTTGAATGACATTAGTCGAATAAATAAATAATTATAATTCACATGAATAAGCCTTGGTGTTCTGAAGTTCTCTATTTGGGCTTTTGACCTTAAAATAGTGATGCAGAAAAGTGACTACAAAAAGTAAATGCTATGGTAGGGTGATTTGATGGACACTGCAAGTAGTATAAGCGCTGAATATTAATTTTTGAGATATCAATTTTTGTCTACAATTCAAAATTTTGGACAAAGCTTATTTTTTTTTTTTAAATTTGGTAAAATTTGACCTGATCTATTAATTCGCCGCAACGAATTTGAATATGTTGTAAATGGATTTAGGGAGTAAAAGAGTTTACTCGTTTATGATACATAAAAATTTGGCTTAACAGATACGATTCTAATACAACCAATTATGAATTGTTTTATTAGTAATTTTAAAAAATAAAATATTTAAAACATATACAAAAACTTAATCTAAAAAATATATAAAAAAATAAATAAGACTATATATTTAGAAAAATAAACCTAAAAGAATGAGTCTATTTCTTTCATTTATTTTTTTAAATTCAAATTTAAATTCTTTTAGATCTATTTTTTTTAAATATATAGTCATATATTTTTTTTTATCTTTTTTAGATTAAGATTTTGTATATGTTTTAAATATTTTATTTTTTAAAATTATTAATAAATTTTAATTAGTTCATAATGTATTAGAGAACAAAAGTCATTTAGCATCATCTTAAAACTATTACTTTCCTTTTTATCATCTTAAATATACATATTCTTCATATACCTTCTTTTTTTAAACTTATTCCTTAAATAAAATTTATAAATAATAAAGTATTTGTTCAATTTTTTAAAATTCAGTTTCATTTTTCTCTTTAGCTCTTAGTCTTTTTTCCTCTCTTTTTCTCTCCTTCAAATCAACTTAGGGCATCTTCAACTCACACCAAATTAGTGTGGGTGGAGATGATTTAGAGTAGAGGGAGGGGTCCAACCACACCCCTCCTCTCTTTCTATTCTAATTTTGAATAAGATCATTCGTACTCAAAATAAGTGTATCACTATTCATACTCCATTCTTTTTTTTTTCTTTTTTTATTTTTTGATTTTTCTATTTTTTATTATATAATTTAATTTTTTTAATTTTATAATATTATTTAAATATATAATTAATAATATAATTTTTAAATAATTTTAATATATTTTTTTAATGTATTTTTTTAAAAATAATATTTTTATGTATTAATATTTTATTGATATTTAAATAGTACTTTATATATAAAATAATTATATTAATTATTTCATTGTTAAATTCAATTAAAAAATAAATTATATATGAATATGCTTTAGAATATTCTTTTTAAGGATATAAATACAATAAAGCTGATTGAAGTGAAATAAAGTAAATACTGTAACTGCTGTATTTTTTAGTAAAATTACTGTATTTTTAAGTATGTGGCTGGAAATGACCTTAATGGTGAATTCAGCTCTCATTTTTCATCTATCATATTTTTTCGTTCTTTCTTTTTCTCCTATTTCTTTTTGCATAGAAGCTGGAGTTACCTCCCGATGTTCACTTCTTATCTTTTTAATCTTTGTTTAATTTATTTTTGATTTTGTTTGGTTTCATTTGGTGATTTATCTGGATTCTTTCAGATTGTTGGATCCATCTTCTTCAACCGTGAGGTTTAGCTCTTCGTGAGACTTCATCTGCTGATACACCAACACCAAAGTAGTAATAATGATGATGAAAGAAACATGGAATTGTCAAGTTACTCCATCGTTAATCGTTTCTTTAATGGATTTATGTTCTCTTCCGCAGTCCACCTCTTGATCGCCTGAAGAAGTTGGACTTTCCGATGGCTTTTAGCTTGTCCGAAGCAGGAGGTGAAGCATTTGCATTATTTTAAGATAAACCACTTGTTTTGGCATACTATGTTTTTGGGTATGAACTTAATTAACACTATTTGTACGTAGATTAGTTGCAATTAAAGTTGTTTTTATTGTTGTAATTGTGATAAGCAACTGAACTATTGAATTGACCAACAGTTTATTTTATGATGATTAACTAATATTGTTAGAGTTAATAAGTTAATCATCTACTCATACCATGTTTCTGAACTTAATGACGAGTTGAAGCTACAACAATGGATATTCCAAAAATTAAGTGGATTACTAATATTTGTTTATTTTATTTTGTGTTAAGCAAATGGAGATTCCAAAAATTGTTGCTCAATTACGTTGAGGTTGCATTACGTAGTAGAGAGGGATTTATTTTTGAACCAAGTATAACAACAATTATAGAGCTAGAGTACTAATTATAATGTTAAACAAATTTGAGTCACCTAAGGATGAACAAAATGTTTCTATTTTTTGTGTATAATTAACTTAACAGTAATGCATGTTTTTTGGTTTTAAAAATATAGTTTTACTGGTTGAGCTATAGTCAACTTGTTGTCATCTTTTTAGTCAATTTTTTTGTCAACTTTTGGTCGACTTTGTTTGTGTATTCAATTTAACGGAATTTTTATCGACGGTAGGTATTGCTGATTTGGGAATTAGAGTTTGAAAATTTATTTTTTTTAATTTTTTGTTTAACGTTTTGTCAACTTGTTGTCATCTTTATTTTTCTACTACAAGTTGACTATAAGGTAACAACTCAGAAAAAATATAAAAAAACTTATACGTGGCAATATATGAAGTAGAATCATTAGAGATAATATTCTTGAGATTTCTTTACTAAGATGACATTTATGGAAAGATGGTACTTTAAAATGAATAAGTGTAATTTGACCTTTATTAGAGTCATATTGAATTTACCTTTTTAGTCAAATTTTTAATGTATCATAAACGAGTAAACATGTTTATGACCCAAATCCATTTACAACATATCAAACTCGTATAATTTCGTGTCGGATCGTATCGAATTAATAGATCAGGTCAAATTTTGTCAAATTTAGAAGGAAAAAAAGACAGGCGTTGTCCAAAATTTGAATTGCGGACAACACTTGATTTTTGACAAATTAATATTCACCGCTTATACTCCTTGCAATGTCCATCAAATCACCCTGCCATAAGATTTACTTTTGTAATCACCCCTAAAGGGGAATTACTTTTTTGCATCACCATTTTGTGGTCAAAAGCCCTCTCTATTTGAAGGTCAAATTACGGGATTATTAAAAATTAGTATATACTAATTTTTCTGTTATGTCAAATAAGTTGGCTAATATAATTTTGTTGTCTATATTGCTAGATTATATATAAGATGAAATTTAGTAAGATTTTTGCCAAATTCATTTTCATTTAAAACACAATTCAAGTTCAAAACATAAAACCTTGTGTCAAAACAACAAACAAAATCTCCATCTTCGAAACAAATCAATTTGGCAACAAAAACGTTTATCATCAAAATAAAAAGATCACACTGCGAAATTTCGAAAAGCACATTCAAATCATCTTCCAAACACAAATTCAAGTCCTCCATTCCAACCATAATAGAAGACTAGGAATCCATAGTCACTACAAAGTAATCTTCATTCTTTATTCTCTGTAACATAGTACAGAAATCATCTACAAATATACAAGAAGTCTTCAACATCAAATAGAAAAAAATATCATCATTCATCAAATTACAAGAAAATTTTAACAGTGCAGAAATCATCAACAAATAAAGATAAAAGATCGTGTTCCTCTGCACTCATGAGCACGGGGCGTGCTCATGATCGTGCTCTCTGCAGATTTTTTGCAGAATTTTCTGCACTTTACTAATTCGATCCAAATTGCTTTTGTTTTAAGTTATTTTCCCTATGACTTAATTCGTATAAATTCCAGGACATTACAAAACGTAAATCAAACATAAATTTGCATTGCATTAAAACATAAATGTGATTTTTAAATGTAAAAACAAGCTTAAAATGTAACAACACTTAATCGGTAACTCATCAACTCGAAACTAAAGCATCTAAACATCAAAATAACACTCAAAACACAAAAACCCAAATGTAAACCACAACAAAACATGAAATAAACTTGCAATAGAAAGTAAATACGCAATAATCGTAAAGAAAGCAACGCAAAATGTAAATCAAAGTGTCTAAAACCGTTCATAAGGAACAACCCATGAAGTAAACCTGCAAAAAAATGTAAATGACATTAGAAATCGATCAAAGCAGTAAATAAAAGGCAAAAAAAGTGAAGGGAAATTGGCAAGAAAAGTAAATGGGTACTTGAATCATAAATCTAAACTAAGAAGGAGTATATAAATGTAAAGAACATGAAATTAAACTCTAAACCTATGAATCTAAACCCTAGTGGCTTCCTAAACTACTGCTATGTCGTTTAACCACGGGCTCCTTCACAAATGAAACCCTCGATTCGTTTTATCGCAGAAACAACTGTTCGATTGATCAACACGGTCGTGCTAACACTGGTACGTGTCGTGCACCATGTTTCTAACCAAATGACAAGATGCCAACACATCTAAAACATGATTCTTGCCAAATTCAATTATGCACGATGGTCGTTCCAAATGGCACAACCCGTGCTCATCCACGCTGTTTAGCACGAGCTCGTGCTCTTCATAAATGGGTCATGTGTGGATCATGGGCTTGAATAGTAACCAGCACAACCCGTGTTGTTCAACACAATAGCGTACTAGCCCTTTTCGAGCCTAATTCTCTGCTGAATCTATGTCAACCTGCCTGCAAATCAGTCTCAAATCATAACCAATATGACTATCATATAAAAAGTCAAAATCATGCAAAAAACAAACAATAATGAATAAAGATTCGAACTATTCTGCGCGTAAAATCACATTTAAACTTAAAGTGTATTTTTCAATCAACAATAGTTTAAAATGTTATTTTTAAGGAAAATTAAGACTAGATGAGCGCGTAATACATAACTAAAGTGTGAAAAATATGCTCATTTTACGCGCGCATCAAACTACCTCACAATTGAATCTTTGCACGTCTCGAGCAAAGCAGGGTGAAGATCAAGATACCAACTAATCCAATAAACAACACGCAGAATCAATCTTAATCAAATCAAATTATAATGCAATCAAAATAGCATGCTACAAAACAAATAATCCAAGTACCAATTGTGAGTTATGAATGAAAGAAGAGTAGATATGTAATACTATTCTAGTGGCATCTCTAAACTCAAATAGAAACAAACAAGTAATTCTCTTTTATTATCGTAATTCTCTAACCTTGACCTCTCATTCTCATTCTCTTTTTCTTTTTCGTTTTATTTCTTTCTTTCTTTCTTTTATTTTCTTTTTATTTCTTTTTCTTCTTTTGTTTTCTTTGCTTTTCTCTCTTTTTTATTTTATTTTATTTTTTGAGTACTTCTTTCTCTAGCTTTTTCTAGCAGAGACTCGAAACCACATGCTTGCATTAGGCACTTGATTTTGGCCATTCGTGAGAACACTCTTAATTTCAAAAGTAAACACACATGCTCATATTCATTGAATAGAGGAGTAGTTCCCGGTAAAAATTGAGGAAGTTTAGGAATTAAAAGTAAATAAAAGAGAAAAATCTGTTTGAAACCTAAGTCTTTTATGCTACCTGACTAGAACTAGTCTGACAATCTCGCTCGATCTTAAATCATCCAATGTAAAAATGACAATTCGTAAAATTTTTTTATACAAATAAATCCATCAAGATTACATTTTTAGTTATCCTATCATGATCAATCATCTACAGTTATTATTAGATCGAAAACATGATCTCTCCCCCACACTTATTTCAAACATTGTCCTCAATATTTAATATAAGGTTGGACGAAAGCAAGAAGAATCAATCGTGCGCAGAATTGAAAGAGAAGTCAAAATAAGCAGGCAGATAAGAGAAAAAAGAAATAGAGAGAGAAACGTAAGAAAGCGCCCATATAAAGAGAAGTCGATAATCGAAGAAGTCGTTCCTACAAAAGTGAATGAGGGCTAACTAAATATATATACAAAAAGTATGAAAATAAAATAGAATAAAGAAAAGAAAATGTAAAACAAAATGTGTATATGAAAACAAAATTTGCTCAAAAGGAAAGAAAAAGTAAGAGGAGAAAATGTTCAGTTGTAAGTGGCAGCTCGAGGTGCGTCAGATGTAAAAACAGGCCATGATTGGCACCGAAACGGGCTGAGTTGGAGTCAGCTCGTGGTGATAGGTCAACACGAGGCGTGCTGACAGGCACGAGTTGTGTTTATTTAAACAACACGTCCATCATGGTTATGGCACAAGTCTCGTGGTAAGCACCTACAATTCACAAAACAAGTCAGAATTGCAACACGATCATCATATTGTAGAGACAAAATCATGAACAAAACCTGTTCAATATATATAACCTGTAAACAATCAACATAAACTCAAGAAATCCATCCTAGAGAGCTGCAAAAGAAATAACTCAACCCATAACAACACATTCACAATAACTAATCAAATATGATACTAGAGAAATATAAAAAATATAACCATGTCACCATATAACAAATCACCATACAATCAAAGTACACATATTACCATACAAGTATCAAAATAAGCATAAAAATTCTAAAAAGCAGGTCCTACAACAAATGCCTAAACATCAAATCTGAGGAGCAAACTGGGAAGGATACTAAAAATTAAGCGAATGATAGTAAAGAGTGATTGCCAAAGTGGAAGCTAAAGACTGGACTGGATCTGGCACTAGAGACTGCGGCTGAGGAAGAGTGACATATGTCAATAGGACAATGGGCTGTGGTGATGGAGTGCGAAATCATCGCTAAGATGTGGCACTGACATCTGTTAGTCTAGAAGAACAACAGCTCAAACACTACCCTAGAGATCTAAGAATAGCCATGAAAGAATCTAGACGGCTAGTAGCTTCCTAGCAGAATGCCTAAAAATTCTCAACCTTCTGAGCATGTGCCTGTCTCTACTCCTTATAATGGGCTAATGCTGGTCTGTTAGCTGGTGCTGCTTCTGATCATATCATCGAGACTGAGAAAGCTGCTCGTCGACTAGCACCTACTGTTGCCTCTCTAAAACACCCAGCTGAGATCGAATCTACAAAAACTATCGATCAACCTCCTACTGTTGCTGTGCTATGGTCTCAATGTATTGTTGCACACTGCAGTTGTATCGATACATCGTTGCCCACTATTCATGGTCGGGGAAAAATCCACTGAAAGTCGATGAGGACGGTGGAGGATGGGCGTAGGAATGTCACATAGGCTGTGGCAGTGTAGCAAAAGAAGGTCCCTCTGAGTAAGAGAAGCTACAAAGTAGTGGGCTCTTTGGAGCTGAGGTTGACTTTGCAACTTGGACTACAAGAGAAAGTGATCGAGGCGCCTACTGAAGGGCATGCTAAAAACCAATCAGTCGCGGTACTCTATGATCTCGGTGCACTATATTTATATTCTCATGCAGGCACAAATCCATGCCTGAGATGCGTTTTAATAGCGTGATGGTCTCGTTGTACAAGTACTCAATGCCAGCTCGGTGGCAATCCATTCAACAAAGTAGGCTCATATAATTGCTCCATTTTGTTTGTTGCATCTTTTATAGATGCGGCTAAGCAGGCATACATACAATGTAAATATCGTATGCCTATAACCTCATCCTCGTCAATCATCTAGAGGATCGATCGGGTGAGCCACTTGTGTGTAATCTTCAGTAGAGGATTCCTATACTTGCTCACCTTTAAAACATTGGGATTATACTGCATCTATCCCGCCCTGTGAGCTCTATCCAGAATATTGCATCATCCACTCCGTACTAATAAAATATAGTACGCTCCCTTGGTGAATTCTCTTCACTATCAAGCCTTTAAGCACTTGCTCTAATTTCCCAAATGACCAAGTATGCCACTCTGTAGCCTATCTAAACTCAAAAAATAATTCCTTGTATAAAACTATTTGATCATCCATCTTGACATATTCAACTAATCCTCCTCTAAAGAACAACTCAGTCATATCTAAATGTACTCACAATCTTTCCAAAACGTCAAAATCAATAAATTTCTCAACATGAATAGGATGTTTGAAAATAAGGTTGTACCGCACACGTTGTATATCGTTGTCGAAATGTAGAAACAGGTTCTCAACGGGTTTTTGTTGGAATTTCTGGGAGGAAAAGGATGGCATCGAGATAAAAATCTGATGAAATGAAAAGGAAAAATATGTTTAAAAGGCATATAGATGGCATGGGCGTGCTGCTGGAGGCTAAATCATGTCGATTTTAAGAGTTTTGGGGATTTTGCTGCGTTGGAATCGTGAGAAATGAGCTGTGGCACACTCTCTTTTATAATTTTTGGCCGACACGATTGTGTCGAGCTTGGCACAACTTGTGCCAAATTAAGGTTCACCGACATGAGCTTGTGCCATTCAGCACGAGGGTCATTCCAATCTACTGACCTCAAATCAGATGTGGGGAATGACCTCATACTAAAGAGGCACAACTCGTGCTGTTAGGGTTATGAGCACGGGTTATTGCTCTTGATGATATTAACATGACTTTGTGTGCTATGCACGAGGGACGTGCTGAACTACTGTGCTGTAGAATTTTAATGTAAAATTGCATCAGAAATCTGCTGAAAACCTGTAAGTCGTGCCAAAACCCGTAGAAACATGTAAAACTCAAAGATCTTCCCAAAACAAACTTAAGGTTGGTCATATTCATAAAAAGAAGGCTAATCCTAACAAACACAAGGCAAAAATCAAAGCAAAAGCACTATTTACATATTTACAAAGAATTATAATGCTCGTAGTCAATAAAATATTTGAAAGGTTTGTGTCCTCCTGCTCTGCCAAGGTAGTTTTGTAACGCCCTCCATTTTTAAGAATTTTATGAAATTATAAATTATTTCGGTAAATATGCGAATAAAATTTTCGCGAATTATAATTAATTATAAAATGATGGATATGTGTACAAGGTGTTAAGAATTAAAATCGGGTTAGGTCAAGTGGACCGGGAGAGAGAAAATCGAGAAGTAGACAACGTTGTTAAAT
>CANYCX010076531.1:0-11693 GCA_948193385.1 Breynia disticha f. nivosa
CCATGGAAATAACCCAATCCAGATTTCAGCCATAATTCTTTACTCTTTTTGCACAGCACCAGACAATGCATCGTTGATTCACTCGCCTCATTACATCTTGGGCATACATCCGGACAGTTTACTCTTCGCTGGATCAATTTCTGTCTTTTGGAATGACTTTAGGGTGTCATTTTTGGTTTGAGGGAGAATAAGGCCGGAATGACCGAAGTCTCCCCTGCACCCCGGTATGTAGAGACATTAAAGAAAAACTTACTAAGTATATAAAATATACTCACCTGTCATTGCTGGATTCTGTGTAGATCGTCAGTAGCGGCTGAGATTGATTTTGGAGCGGAGCACGGCGTGTGATACGGACGAGTTAGGTCGTCTCCTAGCACATTTTGGCTTCTGCACATTTTGGATTTTGTATAGTCTTATATACGACCGTATAGGATCTTAGCATGTGCATCCTTTTTAAACCAAAAACCATTGCATCTGCGTACCCGATTTTCAATTGTATTGGATTTGGTTTTGATGTAATGCATATGCCACAATTTTGTCATATATATATATATATATGTATTTTATTTTGTTTGTTTTGATTTTATTGTAGTTTTAAAATGAAAAAAAAATATGGTCCCAAAATCGTATTATATTAAAAATGGATTTGTAAGGAATTAGGGTTCACAGAACAAATTACACTGACATTCATATTATTATAAACTCAAAATATATTAGTTTGTATAATTGTGTGTTAATAATTAAGGTAGTTGAACCACTACATTACAGTAGAAATCCATTTAATTCATTTGCAGGGTCATGTCATTCACAATTATAAAAGTCCACCCTCCTTCACTTCTCTAATTATTTCATTCAATTCAAGACCATTTCTTGCCCATACTCCAATTCAATATATGAGGTGATTTTTAATATGTAGAATTTATTTTTCTAAAATTGTATACATATTTCGTAAGAATAAAAAATATTTTTTATTAAAAAATTAATGATTCAGATTAAAATTCACCAAACAAATTTGATGCGAAAAAAATGTGTGAGTATGTTATCAGAATGGAACCAATGATCGAACTGAAAAAGGAATTAGATTGTCGATTTATTGGTCGAATCGATTATTTACCGGTCGAACTGATAATTTAAAAATAATATAAATAAATAAATAAGTGTATATAAACATACAAAATTATTTAATTTTTTTAAATACTTAAAACTGGTCCGGTTTATCGGTTTACCAGTTGAATCGGCCGGTTCGTCGGTTTTTACAAATTTAATACCGATTCGCTGACAGACCAATTTGAATGATAAACTAGGACCAAACCAATGACTAGTTGAATCAATGGATTTGGTCCAATTTTTATAAAAATAAAATTATTAATTCGCAAACACGTGGGACCTTTTAGCACTGTACAAACGGTCCACAACATTAAAAAAATAAAATCACATCATTTAAAAAATCCAATTTTTTTTTTTTTGGAAAAGGAAAAGGAAATATTTGGAGAAGTTGTGTTGATGGTATGACTAAGTCATGGCCCTTAAAGGTAAATCTGAAGCGTTAAAGAGAAGCGATGGGATGGGAAGACTTTTTGCCTCACATTCTTCCCCTCAAACTCTCCCCATAACTTCTTGTAAGTTGCTCCCCACGACTTTTCTGCCATATTTACTCTCATTTTGAAAATTTTTTGTTTTTTATTAAATTAAATATATCTTACTAATTTACCAATGTAAATAAATGTGTTAAAGAAATTAGAGTGCTCATAAAATGAAAAAAAGGTTACTCGGACATAGCCTAACTTCAAAGATCACATCATTGTAGTTACTAAAAGGTACGAAGTTTAAGCATGGATTCCCTTTTTATAGAACAAATTAACAGTGAAATTACAAAAGTGGAACAAGATAGCATAAAGAAATAACTTTGTCAAAAATTATAATTTCACTCCAAACACACATGTTTGTAGTGGTTCATCTAAATATAAAGGATAACATCTAAATATTTCTATTTGATCATTAATAATTAGAATTATAATGGACTAAAATTAGTATATATTTTTATGAAATAGTTGTATTTCACTAAGTATTGAACATAAAAATATAGATATATTATAGAGATGATGTATTGGAACAATCTGTTTAAATGAATATGTTACATGGCAAATAAGAACTCATAAATATTTTCATGGTGATACTTATATTGGAATCTTTAGACCGGAAGTCTTTATGTAATATAGGTAGATTTTGATATACTTTGATATATGTAAAAAGAGATGATATCAATGATCCCTTGATATGTGAACCGAGTAGTGTTTGATGAAATTCAAATTGATTGATAATACAAGTCAATAATTTATTTATTTTAATGTCACAAATGTGATAAAAAAGCAAAAATATAAAATAAGGATGAGTTGTTTTATGGTTTTTACTCTCATGATATCAAAGTGTGAAGAATCAAATGGTACTAGTAGAGAAAAAATTTAACAGTTATTGAATTTGATTTACATGAATTATTATTAAAATAGAAGAAGATTAATAATATTTATTAGACTTTTTAAGTCATTTTCGAAAACAAAGGAGATATTTGGGATGACAAAAAATCATACCTGTGGAGATCTGATCCGGCTCAATTCGAATGAAACGAAATACGGGATAACTCAAAATAAAAAATAACAGAGGCGAGGTGGAGTTGGTATTTAGTGCACCCTGCTCTATTCTTCATCCGCTATAAAAATATATATAAAAATAATATAATATATATAATATAATATAAAATATATTATGTTTTGTATTTTTTTTATTAATTATTAAATTAATCTATTTATATCTCATAGATTAAACGCTCCCTAAAAAAATAAATAAGACATTTTATTATTTTTAATAATATAAAAAATTAATACGATAAATCTAAACAATAAAATATTTGTCCTAGAAAGATATACTAAGTATTATTTATTTTTTAAAAAATTCATACAAGTTTATTTTAAATTTATTAATTTTAATTACATATATTTTAAATTAGCGTGTGAAATAAAAAGAAAAAAAAACTGGCATGTTAATAAGTGTTCCAAACACGAGACATGCACCTCCAAGAATAAAACATCTCACAGTCACAGACAGCGCATTTGTCGTATTGCGATGACGTGGCGTGAGGAAATGAAGTTACGTGTTAGAGTTATAGGAAGAGGTGTGCCACGCGTGTAGGTTGTAGCCGAGGGGAACAATAACCTCGGAACTTGTGACTTCTCTCCTTATTTTATTATTACTTCTCTTACCATGCTGCTTTCTTCTATTTTATTTTTCTCCTTTTTTTTTTAAAATAATTCATTATTTCTGCTTTTATAACTATCCCATGCCATGCCCCCTCCCCCACCTGTCATCTTATTTGTGACTTTCCTTTTCTTTTATATCTTTAATTAATTTTCGCAACAACTTTCTTATATTTGCTAATATCTAAAACCAATTGGAACTTAACATATACACACGTCATCACTGGTTCCAAAATAGCAGTACAAATCAACCTTACAAAAACCAAACCGATGAACCCATTGCACGTGAATCGGTATTAAATCAGTTAAAATCGACAAATTGACTAATTCAATCAGTGAAATGATGAACTGATCCGATCTTAATATATTAAAAAGAAATTAAATAATTTAAAAATTAAATAATTTTATATATTTATATTTATTTATACTATTTTTAAATTATTAATTAAATTAATTAAACTATTAATTTAATTAATAAACTAATCATACAGTTTATTTTTTAAATGAACAGAATAAACTATCAATTCAATTCAATGAATGCGTGGCTTTCCCTCCCACACCCACAGGAAGGGAAGGTTTAAGAGCAGCAGTATACGAAATTAACACAAAAGACAATCTTCTTTTCTTTCTCCTCTCTCCTTGTTGTTTTCCCATCCTAATAACTAAATAATAAAAAAAATAAATAAATAAAAGATTAACTAAGCAACAAACAATGAACAAGTTGGTATTGGAGCATATAATTCATCAATTCTCAATTAAAAAAATATTTGCCCAGTGGCCCCCACTAACCTTCTCATAAATAATATTTTCAAAAATGCCCCCATCCCATCCCATACCACCATCATCAAACGTACAACGCATGCCTGTCCCCCATACGACAATTCAATCCGAGAAAAAGAGCAGCTAATGACGTCAAAGCGCGTGTATCCAAACACTGACTGACGGCGCGTGGTGCGGGAGAAAAGCACAAGTGGACGCAAGAGTTAAACTAACTACACCACTATATTTACTTTTCTAATCTTCTACTAACTACTCCTACTTGCATTCTACGGCGCGTTCAACCACTATAATTATGCATCATTTTGTCACTGAAAAATCATGTCATAAAAATTGTGCATTTATCCATCGAGGGAGATGAATAAATATGACATTTCCAAATTCGATTACTTTACAAGACATATAATTTTAAGGTAATTTGGTGAATTATTTAGAAATGTTTTACTAATGAATAAAGAAAAATAAATAGTTGAAATAATGAGAAGAAAACTGCTATTAACATTGAAGGGAACGTTTATTGAACGCGCAATATAAAGAGAGTGGGTCCTTCGTCTGTAGTATTGACGTTACACTGTAGGTGACCTAGTTGGAACAAATATCTGGGACTAAAGGAAATGAAGTAATATAGTAGCACTCCATATTTGCCATCCAAGTTCACAACAATTACACAAATGCCGTTATACTTTGTTAGTCGAACTGCGGTTGGACCATTTCCAATACTCTTGTAACAGCAATTCCTCTCCAATCTCCAAACAAGATTTTTGTGTAGGTTATTACATTCGGTAAAAATGTTTATTTAATTCGTAAAGTTGTAGTTAATAAAAATTTTAATATTTCTTTCCAATTAATATTTTTTAATTATATTTAAGTTTTTTGGAAAAGGCTATTGCGGCACTTGTAGTAGGATAAAAGACTTATCGAGATACTTACAGATTAATTTTTGATGTGTTCGTCTCTGACATCCATTAAGTAGGCCATGTGAATTGGTCAAAGATCCTCTTCTACTAAGAACAGTTATGAATGAAAAATGTAATTTCATATTTTATATAAAAATTATTTTCTTAAAAATAGATTTAAGAACATCTTAAAATCAGTTCATTCTTTTATTTATCAATCAATCACAAAAAACCACTTTTTTAATATGTTTTATTTTTTTTGAATTTTTTTAATATGCTAATTAATTATAGTATTCTTTAACTATTTTTAAAAGCAAAATACATTAACTTGCCATACTCTTAAACACAAAAAGTGACTCAATTATTTTTTTCCTCAGATCCAACACACACTTTTTTGTCATAAATTAACGTATTTTCTTCTTCAATGTAAAATAAACAGCTAGCAACTTAATGTATGGTTGAAGATGCAATTTATGTATTAAATTTCTCACAAGGCATATCATTAATCGGTCTACTTGTGTCGTTTTTATTTTATCAAAATGTCTAATTGTTATAGCAATGGGATCCGTCATAGTTAGAGTTGAACTTTAAGCGAGATAGTCTTGACTTGCTGTTATTTTTGTATTAATGCATTTTTCAATTAATGTAATATGTTTTTATTTTTTAAATATTAACTAATTGATTTGCTTATAAATTTGAAAATAATCTGAGAATTGAAACTTCGAAACAAAATAAGCGCATTTACACGAATGGCATTCCCGTAATAAAAAGGAAATCAAAGGGCAAATTAGCTTAGAATTAAAAATTCAGATTTTAGAGATGCAGGTATTTCGAGCCAATGGATTCACTTGCACGGATGGTTTGATGCTTGCCGTTGTTTACGCTCTATTCAATTTTAACTTTCGCTATAAAATCTCTCTCTCACCCAGCTTCTCGCAAATCTCCTCTCACTTCTCTTCTTCTCTCCCAACTAAATATCTCACAACTGATAATGGACTCTACTCTAGCCACCAGAAGGCCTTGTTTCATTGAAGAAGATGATGGTCTCGCTTCTATTGCTGATATTGAAACTGGGTTTTCCCATAATCATCTCCCAATCTTTTCTTCCAGGACTGCTTCTTGTGGGTATGCGAGAAGAGGTAGTTTTAGAAATTTGTCGTCTTTGGTTTCGTCTCCAAGATCTGCTGCAAGGTTCTATGACGCTAGATTTGATGAGTTTCAACCCCATTTCTTGGAAGCTTGTTTTCTTTGCAAGAAACCTCTTGGTGGTAACAGAGATATTTTCATGTACAGGTTAGTTCTGTGAAAAGATCCTCTATTTTTTTAGATTTTGTACTGGAATCTTTATTGGGTTACTTTGTGTATAAATATTTGAATTGATTGATTGATGATTGTGCCATTTATGGATCTTTTTAAGTTGTCATTTAAAGAGAGATAGATTGTACTTAAGTGGAAAGATTTGACTGTGTGATTAGTTCTGATGAGTGATTTGTGATGTGTAATTGCAGAGGGGACACGCCATTCTGTAGTGAAGAGTGTAGACAAGAACAAATAGAGATTGATGAAGCAAAAGAAAAGAAATGGAATTTATCTTCAGCCATGAAAGCTTTGAGGAAAAAAGATCAGAGAAAATCATCATCTCCTGGTGAATCTCAGGGCTATTCTTCACACACTGGCACAGTGGCAGCAGCTTAAAATAGCAACTAATACACAAAACAGGAAAAGAAAAAGAAGAAAGAAAGATGGTAAGACTTGTAATTTTCAAGGAAATCCATAAATGAAATGGCAGTAGAGAAGGAAAAAGAGTATGGTTTGGGGGGGTTTGTTCATAATAGCCAAGGAGAGTGGAAGAGAAGTGGAGATGAAGACTTGGTTTTGAAGATTTGAGGTTATGTTTTTGGTGGGTTTCTTCTAACATAGTACGAGATATGAATATGATTACATCTTGTGAAGAATGAAGGCAAAAGATGATGTTTTGGTGATGTGGCCACTTTCTGTTGAAGACTTGCGAGTTTTCCTTTTTATGGTTGTGAGTTTTAACCATTATGGGATGAAATGAGATGTGCTGAATATGTAAATGACAGTTTAAAGGAAAGATATGCAAAATATTCTCTGAGTTCAGTATTGTTTTGATTAATTTGAATCCATATTTTTATTCACAACGACAACATATATGGAATGAAGGTGTTGATAAAAAATAAAGATAATTTGCTTTCAGAAATAGGGGAAAATGTTTTACATGAAAGTGAGGGGTAAAGACTTTTTTGGTGGTAAGTAGTGAGGAAAGTAGTATAGTGGTGATGTGAATGTAGGAAAACTAAAGACTTTCTGTAACATCAAGAAAAGTCCACCAAGGAAAATTTAGCTTTCTACCACAACATCCTCATTACCTTAAATTCTTTAATGAAAACACATAAAAACTAGAGGAGATAGTTAAAGTTAAATGAAATTAATAATATAAAAATCAAATCAATCAGTCAAATTGATAGACTAGTAAATCATTATCGATCTGTTTCAGTTTTATCATTTAAATCAGTCTGTAAATTAATCAATAAAAAATCAGTAAACTATACCAATTTTAAGTATTAAAAAATAAATAATTTTAAATATTAAATAATTTTAGATGCACACATACCCACGTGTGTGCACACATATATATTTAGTATTATTTTAAATTATTGATTCGACTAATAAATTAATTATTCACTCTTTTTTTTTTAAATTTGAACATCAATTAAATTCTGATAACATTTAGGTATGTTTTTAAGTTCAGTAAATAAACGAGATAAAATTCATTTCTAGGCCTAACATTTTGTTTAAAGTACAATATTATATTTAATATTTTTTTGGGTCCAATTTGATGTCTTATGTTTTCATTGTAACTTGATTAGTGCATTAATAAATAGAAGCTTATGTGTTACTAACAGTGTTATATTAGAGTTACATTAAAATGTTAAATTGTAATATTTAACATTATCAGTTCAAAACGAAATTATTTTATTATAATAACTTAGTTTAAATTATCCAAATAACTCAAAAACTAAAATAAATCCAAATTTTTTACTAATTTTTTTCTGTCAAACCCAGACAACTTTTTAGTAACAACTGCTAAAAATAACTTTATTTCAATCTTAAATCATCAATTATGCTTAAAAATGAGTTTCTACTATATTTTTTCAAACCATAGATCCTAACTTGAATTATTGAACAAAGGTCACCCAACATATTAGAACTACCACTTTTCATTTTTATGACGTCAGTTAAACACGTTCCTATAATGACATTTTTTTTGAAACTATTACCATCTTTACCACATGTATATATTAAGTTAAAAAATACTCTTTTTTCGCAAAGCAGTAATCAAAACTTGCATCTCCTCTCTCTCCACTCACTCATCTCGCCATGAACACAGGTGATTACATTCATTATCTTTGGTGTAGGGATACTTTCTGCAAGGGCTCCTGCAGATCCGATGTTCTCTAATGGAATTTCACTTCAATCTAGAACATTAATGACAGCTCCACATGTCGTTGGAATTGTTGCACTTCTCAAAGCACTACACCCTCAATGGTCTCCTGCTACCATTAAATTAGCAATACATGTACATCAAATTCAAGACTGAATATCCTAGTCATCTTTAAATCTCCATTTTCTCTGGCATATTACTGAAAAAAAAACTGAACACCGCAGCATGGAAGACCGATCCATTTGGAGAGCTGATATTCGCAGAAGGTTCACCGAGAAAGCTCGCAGATCCATTTGACTATGGAGGTGGTCTAGTGAATGCTAATAACGCTGCAGAACCTGGTCTTATATACGACATGAACACAAATGATTGCATTCATTATTTTTGTGCACTTGGTTATAACGATACCTCAATCTCTCTACTTACTGAAAGAAATCAAAATTGCCCGAATATAAAACCCTTGTGGTGTTTTGCTAGCGCTCTGCCGAGCCCTATTTATTCAAGGTGGTCACTCAAGGTGTACAAGTTGGAATCGTGTTTATTCAAGGTTTCAGTTCATACCTGTGTGTAGTTTTCTTGGATCATTACAAAATCCTGGAAAAAGAAGAAAGTTTTATCAATACATTTTGGTGGAAAAAAATGATCATTCAACATAGCAAAGTTTGGTATTCTGCTGTATTTTTAGCAATTAATTGTTGTATGAAATAACTATACTCTTAAGGATGACCAAAATGTTTCTGTTTTTCGTGTATAATCAACTTGACAGTAATGCATTTTTTTTGTTTGAAAAATAGAGTTTTACTTGCTGAGTTATTGTCAACTTGTTGTCATCTTGTAGTCAATTTTTTGTCAACCGTTGGTCGACTTTGTTCTTGAATTCAATTTGACGGAATTTGACGGCAGTATGTATTACTGATTTGGGAATTAGAGTTTGATTATTTATTTTTTTTTTAAATTTTTGTTTTAACATTTTGTCAACGTGTTGTCATCTTTATTCTTTCTACTACAAGTTGACCATAAGATAACAATTTATATAAAAATATTAAAAAAAACTTATATGTGACAAAATAAGGAATAGAATCATCAATGATAACATTTTTGGAATTTCTTTCCTAAGATAGCATTTATGAAAAATGATACTTTAAAAGTGATATATGTGTAAATTGACCTGAATTATTATACAAACGTTAGGTATCAAATTGAACCCAAAAGAGATTGAACCCAATATTGTACTTTAAATAAAACATTAAGCCCAAAATTAAACCTTATCCCCTAATTAAACGGGAGGTAATTATCCCCAATGTCAGTTTTGAAGTTTCCTTTTGGAAACATAGCACGTGAATTTGCTTAATTATAAATATAACCATTTTGAAATTCATATTATAAAAATAACATTTTTAAGTTTTGATATTGAAGGTTTAGCCAATTTCATCATGTGAACCTCTGCGAACCTCAGAACGTGTTGAGATGTGATTTGAATATGTTTTTTGTGAACTTGATCATGTGAACATCTGTGAACCTTAGAACGTTTATTGAGTATTTTTTTGAGAACATGATAATGTGACATCTGTGAATTTTTTAGAATGTTTTGTGATGTGATTCAATATATTCTTTGTGAACTTGATCTTTGTGAACCTACTTAAACCTTAGAACGTGTGCTCTAATTGAGGTTTTTGTTTTGTGAACTTGATCATGTGAATCTTAGTAAACCTTAAAACATGCATTAAGTTGATTATATGTTTTGTGAACTTGAGCATGTAAACCTTTGTGATCCTCAGAATGAGTGTTTAAATTGAAAATTTTAAACTTCAGCATGTGAATCTTTGTGGACCTTAAAACAAGTGTGAAGTGACTGAATTTTTTTTTGTGAACTTGTGTATGTGAACGTATGTGAACCTTAAAACAAGTGGTCAAATTGAGTTTTTTTGTATATGTGAACTTGTGCACGTGAACCTCTGTGAACCTTAGAACGTGTGATCAAATGTGTAAAATCCTAAATTTTTAATAAAATACGAAATTATAAATAAAAATAATTTTTCGCGAATTATTTTAATTAATAATTCGGTGAGTGATATAAAATTTTTAAGAATTAAAAATCGGAAATGTTTAAGTCGATCGTGAAAGGAAAAATACGACAAAATATATTAATACGAATGAAGAGTTAAATAAATTCTTCGCGCTCATTTAAATAATTATTTGATAAGAAATAAATAATGGGGAGATTACGACAATTATATTTAGATGAGGAATTTCGAGAATTTCAAAATCGGAAATTTATTCTGAGTCGAGGACAAATAAATTACGAAATAAAGTAGACTCAAGGCGATTGAAAAACTTTCTTTTCCACCACCCAACCCACTCATACGACCAAATCCAATGATTTTCACATTTAATGCCACTATAACCCACTCATACGACCAAATCCAATGATTTTCACGTTTAATGCCACTATCTTATTTCTTTTTCTTCCCACCACTATCTCTTCCTTCTATTTTAATTCCACCATTACTTCTTCTCCTCTTTCATTCACTCTCCACCAATTTCTCTCCCCCTTCATTCCAATTTTTGCTATATACAACTCTAAACCATTATCATCTTAACAAATTCTGGAGTTTAAGGAGCTTAAGAGTTCAAAGGAGCACTTAAATTGGGTAAGTTTCTTGAGCTCTTGTTGAAATCCCGTATGGTTTTTATGCTTAACTTCAAAATGTCATAACTCATTGAACTTAGCTCCGATTTTGCTGAAATTTAGTTCTTTGGAAAGCTTAGTATGTGTACTAAGCATTGGTATTCTTGTGTTAGGTTCATGGAAATGGTGATTTAAGTTGGATGGTTAAAAGTGACGAAAATGAACTTGTTGACATTAGGTTTATTTTTAAGTATGATAGCTTAAAGAAGTTTCTTTAGGTCCTAATGGTGAGAAATTTATGGAAAAATATCTTGGATTATGAGTAAGAAGTAAGTATGAATTTACCACAGTAAAATGTTAAGTTTTGGAGGAGGAAATGAGTCATAAATGTGTAGATTTGGTATTGGAAGTTAGGAGACTTTAGTTCATACTTAAATAAATTTGATGGAAGCTAAAATAATAAAGATTAAAAAATAAAAGTAAATTTTACGAAGAGGTTGATGGAAAAATCATATGTAAATTAATTTAGACTAAAGCCTTATTCATGGGAATTTAATAAATAAAAATGAATTATAGAGGAAAAGAGAGAAGATGTAAGAAAAGAAAATTTAAACTTAAGAACATTTTTCATTTTATGTTAAGAATTATTTTTGTACATAAAAATGATGAATATA
>CANYCX010076572.1:0-16267 GCA_948193385.1 Breynia disticha f. nivosa
ATTAAATAATTTTGTAAACACTAATTGCATAATAATTGCGTCAGTAATTATAAATCAAATTAAATGATTACGCATAAAAAATTAAAAAATTAAAAATATTTTTAAAAACAAAAAATTTAAAAAAATTAAAAAATTAAAAAAAATTAAAAAAAAAAAGAAAAAATGTTTTTTTTTAAAGATTAACATTTATGTAATTTTTTTATTATTTTAAACTAAATATCAACTTTATGTAAACTATATATAAACTTCATCCCTGAATTTATATAATATTTACGGAGATATACGAATACAAGCCAAATTAAAATTAAATAATTTTATAAATACTAATTGCATAATGATTGCCTCACTAATTATAAACCAAATTAAATGATTAAGAATAAAAATATTTAAAAAAATTAAAAAAAATTAAGAAATGGTGTCCGCGTGGACACCATTTGGCGTCAACGTGGATGCCAAATCAAATTCCATCGGGCGGGAGTTTTGACCGCCCAATGGAATTCAAATTTGCGTCCACGTGGAAGCCAAGAATAATGGCGTCCATGTGGGTGCGAAATGGCGTCCGCGTGGACTCCAAATGGTGTCCACGTGGATGCCAACCATCACACTTTTTTTATAAATCCAAAACTTTTCTCTTTTATCTCATTTTTACCACATCTTCCACTCTCTCTTTTCTGTTTTCTCCCATCTTTCGATATTTTTTGCAAAGTAAGTTACTCTTTTTTTATCATTGTTATAATTGTGTTATTATTTCATTATAGTTATTGTGAATTAATGAATTCATTTTTATCGTATTAAAATGTAATCGATTTAGTAAAGTCATATATTATACGATTTATCGTATTATTTATATGTACATTACGCTATTTCGGATTTTACAAAATATATTTTATTTTAATATTCGTTAATATTAATTTTAAATTAATAATTAATTTATTTTTTATTTTCATTCAAAATTTAAAGTCCATGTGGACGCCAAATTTGGAGTCCATGTGGACTTCAAACTTTGGCATCCACATGGACTCCAAAATAGAGTTCATGTAGACTCCAAAAATTTAGAATCAAACGTTTTAGCGTTCAAATTTTGGAGTCCAACTTTTGGACGCTAAATGCATTTAGAGTCCAAAATTCTGCATTTAGAGTCCATTAGTGTTGGAATTTGGAGATGCTTGCAAAGTCTTGGGTACTTGTGTGATAATTGTTGAATGTAGTAAATCAATTGTGCCATGTGTGAGTTAGTTGTGAAAAGTTGCTGGAAATGAAGGTGATCTGATATGTGTAAAGTTTTGGAATGAAGTGTATGATAGGAATTGTTGTGGAATGGTTATGTGTTGTCTGTTGTGATTTTTCTAGGGTTTGTAGGTTAGAACGGGTTTGGAAACAGGTTTAGTAAACCAGTTCCAAAACTGTTCCCCTAACAAAGTGATCGATGAAAGGGATAACGGTTTCCAAAATGGGTTAGGAAAAACATTCTGTAACTCATTCCCATTACAGGAAACTTATCTAAAGAGCAAATGGGTTTTTGGAAATGGTTTCTAGAAACAGTTTCACAAACCATTCCAGTTTCAAGGTGAGTTGAGAAGGACTAAATGGTTTTGGAAACGGTTTGGGTAAACCATTTCCTAAACCGTTCCCACATAAGAAACAGTGTAAAGATGTAATAAGTGTGTTCTGAGTGTTGTGATGTACATAAACACTGAACAAATGGTAACTGAAGTATGACGGATATGAGTAGATATAAAGATAACTTGTTTGGTCATGTTTTTGAAAATGAAGAATTGTATGTAACATGGCAACGACGAGCCATTAGGGAATTAAGGCATGAACACGTTATCGTGTTCCATGAGCATGCCCCGTGCTGGCTGAAGATTCGCCTACACTTCATACTAACAATGTGACCCCCGAATTCAAACATCACTCACGTATAAACTTCCCTTCTGCAAGTGATACTTGAACCCGAAAATCAAGTTTTGATTTAGAAATAATATAAAACCATAATAAGAAATAAAGATTGAAGGACATACAACTAAAACCCATCTTTGTTAAACATATATATATATATACAAAAATTTTTACAAAATAAGTTTCCAGGTTATGAAAGAAACAAGAATCCTAATGATTCTATTTTCAATAATAACCTGGAAAAATTACAAGTAACTGAATGTATGCATTGTCATGTACATATACTCAAACTCAAACCCTAATCCATTGAGTGCACAGCACACCTCAGTCATGACTACGCCGACTCGCCCCACACCGAGTACTTTGGGGCCAGACCACATAATCACCTGCTCATCCAGCCAAACTCCATTCAAATTACACATTAACTTCAAAATTTCACAACATATCAACACAACATCATCCACAACATTATCCTATCATTATTCACATTCATACACTCATTCAATTCAGCTTTAAAACCTTCTAAAACACCATTCATAAAACAATTCAACATATACCACACCAAGGCATGTAATATACTTAATCAAAATCTTCCATTATAATTCAAACTTCCAAATTACATTGACCATTACAAATCCATCCAACATAATCATTATCATTGAAAGTTTGCATCAATTCAATAATGCATACTTACATAATGACCCGTAACCACATAAATGAAATAAAGTGTGAATGCATGTTCTTGAATGCATTGCCTAGTATGATCATTCATACTTCAATTCTAGTTTACTTCACTAGATCTCTACATTACCACTTTATAAGACGTTTGCAAATGGGCTTTGTCGGCCAAGAGTATAGGTTATAACATAATGGATCCATTTATAATATTGCATGCAAAGTGCCTCAATTTGCACACAAAGTGACCACGATTGGCACACTCTCACACGTGTAAGTGTCGAGAGTTTATCCACATGTGCCCGGTATAGTATGTTTTATAAACTCAAATCAATCAATAATGTATCAAGCACAGTTCACACATATATACACATGAACATAATATCATCCATCCCATTTACTTTTAATCAACATACCAACATAATAATACATCCTTGTATATTACATTAACAAACCACATCAATCAATGTTTTTCACATATTAACAAACATCAATTATACTCAATTTCACCAAACACACCAAACTTATAATCTCAACATTTTAAAACACAGCATTTTCGTAAACAATACAAACAAGCAACAGAAGTCGCGCTCGAGTTACTTACCTCTTATAAGCTCACTAATTCCCCATCTGGGAACCTCCTTCTCCTTGTTTAGGTCCTCCTAAACATAATTAGGAATTACATTAATTAACCAACATGTATAAAATTCTACTGAACGATAATTGTACGATACTATAACATTTACATGTACTGTATTATGTTCCCCTATTTTTCTTTCTCTCTCATTTAATAATTCAAACTACCCTTCACCTAACATTCCTCTTCCATTAATACCAACCATCTCCAACTTACTTATTAACTTCATTTAGGTATATTTTTACGAAATCAACGTTCCAACATATAATCTAACTCTGATTCCTTCCAATTCTCTTTTCATAACCATAAACAATTTTCCTTATTCTGAAATTACTCATGCATCATTAAAGACCCAATCAAATTGGCCTTAAATTACACCTTATTAGTGCCCAAAGAAACTAACCATAGCAACCATACTTCAAATCAAACCTAGGGTTACAATTTCCAAACTCGTCACTTTTAACCTTCTCACTTAAAACATCATTTTCAGCTACCAAAACCCTGAATTAACATCAAATTAAGGCACTAATGGTTACTACACATCTTAACCTTTCCAACAAGCCCTAATTCACTCAATTCAGAGCTAAAATGAATAAAATAACACATCAGAAAACCACACCATTAACAAAAACGTGATTTCAGATTTTGGTTCAAGAAAACTCACCGATTCAAGATCTCCATTCGATCCAACACCTCCCAAACACCAGGACTCGATGAGTTCTAAGGTCGTTTAGGGTTTTTTGGAACTTAATTCGATTTATGGGAGCAAAACGTGTATGATGGTGGGTGTAGAGAGAGATAGGAAGATCATATATATATGTTCTGAAAAGACATTTTTACCCTCGGTTCTACACGTTACTTCTTTTTGATTTTTCTCTCTCCCGATTAACCTAACTTAACCCGATTTTAACTCCACATATTATTCTACACTCTCCACCAATTATTAATTAAAACTTTCTGCAAAAATTTTCCTCACATAATTTTATTAAATATTCACTTAAAATTTAAAAATAACAAAAAATGGAGGGCGTTACAACGATGGTCAACATGGGCCATGCTCTTGCACTATTAGCCCGTGCTGAGCTTCTATTTTGCTAAAATCTGATTTTTTCGAATCTGTCTAATCGTATAATTACTTATGGATGTTAACCAAGACGAATAAAATGATTAGAAACAAAAAAGTTTGAAATTATATGAGTTTTAAATGAATAATAAATATAAGATAGTTGAATAAGGAAAAAGTTAGGTTATTTCACCTAAACATTGTCTTAGGAATGGAGCTCTCCTCCACTTGTAACTACCAGTACCCCGATCATAAATCAATCTTAGAGAACACTGTCACTCTCCTCAACTGATCTATCAAATCGTCAATCCTCGGTAGTGGTTACTTGTTCTTCATAGTCACCTTATTCAGCTGACGGTAATTGATACACAACTGCAGACTTTCATCTTTCTTCTTTGCAAACAATACTGGTACGCCCCAAGAAGACACACTTAGTCAGATAAACCCCTTCTTAAGGAGTTCTTCCAACTGCCTCTTCAATTCCTGTAACTCTACTACTGCCACTCTATACGGCACTACAGACACTGATGCCGCTGCTCGTACTGTCTCAATCTCAAAATTAACCTCCCTCGATGGTGACAGTGCTGACAACTCATCCAGAAATACCTTTGGTTAATCTTTCACTATCTCCACATCTCTGACCCCTAACCTCTTCTTACTTACATCAGTCACAAATGCCAAGTAGTCCTCACACCCTTTTCTTATTAATTTCATAGTCATCATTGTCGATACCAAACAGGAAGGGATAACCTTTCGCTCACCCACTTGCAATACTCTCCTCTTGCCATCGACCTCTACTATAACATCCTTTACTTAGCAATCCACTAGAGCTTTATTTCTAGACATCCAGTCCATACCCAATGTATACTGTGCAAATATAAAAATAGTACCAGAATTGACATCAGGATTGGCTAACACCTCACCTCGTGTCATAACATAGATATGGGCCTGAGGTGGAGCTGTAGAATGAGAAGCTCCTCTGCCTCATGAGGTGTGCTCGTACCCCTCCCACCTCAGCCTCAGCCTATAGTAGTAACTATTTAGTTGTCTCTGACACTACTCTGTTTGGAGACTATTTGTCCCTCATCTTAGGCCTTCTGGTAGCACTTCTAGGCATGCTGGCTCAACTGGTCGTAGTACTAGCAAAGATCCCTTGTGTTTGCGCCTGTGTGTACTACGGTGCTCTGGTATTCGAATGAGGGGGTTTAGAGAAATGACCTCCCTTACTCTCCGATCCTGCTCTCACTTGGCTATCGCCCTACTACTGCTCCTGAATGGCCTGAAATTTGTCTTTTTATGGCCTCTGGTGGAACTGGATCCAAGTGCAACCTTCTACTTTTTCCCTTCATACTACCCTCCTCGGGTAATAGCTCCTCATCCCTTAAAGCAGTCTCTATCAACATCTGGTAAGTAGGCTGCTTCATTGCAATGCGGGTGTGGATATTAAATCGTAATACCCTATCAAAGCGATCTCTCCGCTGCTAATTAGTGGCAACCTCCTCGGGTACGTAGCGGGAAAGTCTGGTAAACTATGCCTCATACTCTGTAACAGTCAAGTTCTTCTACTTGAGCACCAAAAACTCTCTCTTCTTTCAGTTACGATAGAAAGAAGTATATTTATTGACGAACTCCCTCTAGAAATCACCCCAAGTCAAGTAAGAGGATCATTTTGACTCTTGGGGATCACTTTCCACCAGTCCTAAGCTCTTTTCTCTAACAGTGAGGTAGTATCCTCAACTTTTGCTCTGGTGTGCACCTTATCCGATTGAGGATCATCTCAGTGTGTTAGAGCCAGTCCTTAGCCTCAATTGAGTTAATGGTACCCTTAAATGACTTTGCACCTTGCTTGTGAACCTCTTCAAAATTCCTGACAACATTAAGGCCCTCACCCTGTCGACCCCCTTCCTCCCCATCATCTGCTGCATCATCTCAAAGAAATGGGCATAGGCAGGGTCAAATGGTGGCATAGCACTGTGTGTACGCAATGCTCTGTGTCCTAGGGTAGATCTCTGCCCCTGCACGAACTCCTGGGATTAGGTGGTCTCGTGCGAAACATTGTCAATCGGCTCCATCCTATAAAAATCACAACTTTCAAACCTTTAGTTTTTCCCAAAATATGATGCAATGAAAACAATTTGGGCACAGTCCGTAAGGAATTTAGTCCCTACTCTGATACCACTAAATGTCGCGCCCAAATTTCAAATATCTTTTTATGAAATAAATATAGAATTTGACAACCATTTTTTTCTTTTAAAATACTTTAACAATGCTAAGAAAATAAGGAAGAGAAATAAACATGCATTACTTAAAACCTTAGCCAATGTTGGGCCATTTACAAACCAAGCTATAAAAGTGTAGAAGCTATGGAGATGATTTTAAATCAATGCATGTAAATAATCTATTTATACTAGTGTTTGTATATATTTACAAAAGAATGATATGATCCAAAAAGCTAGGAGCCACGACCTCATGAATAATATCGCACCGCTATCACCAAAAAAATAAGTCCCACCTCATGCCACTGTGTCTCTGCACAAGTTACATAAAACATACACGCACGTGAGTAACTGAATACCCAGTAAGCGCACTTTAGAACACTTACTAAAGTAGTTAATTCATAGGTACTCATTATTTAGCGTGTTTTAGATACATTATGAAGTAAGGTATACATTCCCATTTAAGTCCTACCAATCTATCAATTAAATACAATCATATTTAAGCAGAAACATGTGCAGGAGGCACGGGCGTGTTAGTGGCACGACCCCTGTGTTCATCCATGGCCAAGAATATCAATTTGGCACAAGTCGTACTAGTAAGCACGATCATCCTTCTGCTTCTTGCCTTCCCTCCAGACCTCCTCAACCAATAGCTCTTCCGCCCTAATGGAAGTCTCCAATAGGGTTTGTAGTGTAAGATTCAAGAGAATGGGGGTTGAATCTTGAATTGTGCCCTTTTCTTCGTTTCTTGCGGAATTAATGAAAAATTGAAAAGTAGAGAGTTGAGAGAGAAGAAATGACACAAGAATTTAGAGTGGTTTGGCACAATCTTGCCTACTCTAGTACCTTAGTACCTCTACTAAGGATTTGCTAACTTCCACTAATTTTTTTCTCTTACAAATCACTTCATTTTCAAGCTAAGTGAGAACTCTATTACAATGATCAATCCAACTACAAAATTTTTATCCTCAACAATTAGCTAAACACAAGAACTTCTTAAAGTTGCTTCTACAAAGCTTCAAATATTCTTCTTGAAAATTGCTCAAATGTTTCACTTAATGAAAACTTTGTTCATAAGATTGCACTATATGTTTTTGAAGTTGTAGTAGTGTTCCCAGCAGTTATTTATACTCTTTTGTACCTATATCATGTGTTTATGGTCGCTAGACACGTAAACTAGTTGTTTGATTTTGAAATGCCCATGTATTTAATGTTGTGGTAGAGTAGGTAACGTAGGTTTAGCTCTAGTAACATATGTTACCCAAAACGTTTGGATGACCGTTCACTTTTCCGTTCTACTTCCAAAGAGTTTCCACAAAACAAAAGGTTTTGGCCGAAAGTACAGAGGAAATTAACGTACGTTATTTTACATATTAACGTGCATTAATATTTTTAACGTATGTTGACTCCATTTCATCCTACGTTATTCATCTGTTGGGTTTTCCTGGATTCTCCTTGAATAATGTATGTTAAAACTAAGAGTAACGTACGTTAATTATCTCTAGAATACAGTATATACCTAAAAAATCAATCTTTATCACTTTAAAGAGTTTCACATTACTTAATGTTGATCATCCTTGATCCAACATGTAGCTGGGTTGCTTTATGGCGATATGGGTATGAATATTAAACTGAAACCCCCCCGTTCAATCCTATCCCTCTTTTGCTGGTCGGTGGCAACCTCCTTTGGTGCATAACGAGAGAACCTCAGGAACTGCACCTCACACTTTGTAATGGTCATTGACCGGTGTCTAGCAAGCGTACTAGGCCACTGTAGTTTTACTACAAAAGTAGCACTCCTGGGATCGAATCTCTCGAGGAACGATGTACCTAAGATGATAAAAAGGGAATAAAATAAAGCAATAAACATGGCAATTGGTTGGTTTTAGATGATTAAATAAAAATGCAAGTGAAAGTAAAATCTGAAGATAATAAGTAAAAGCGTTGGGTTTTCCTATACTTCAATAGACCTACACTTGGTTCCTTAATTGGATTGAGGAAAATGTTGGTGTTCTCGCGCTATCATCAATTAAGAGTCCCTTTCAGGATGCTCAAAATTGCGTCCTTAAGACTAGCAAGTGTTCGACTTTCGTGATACACTAAACTAGGCAAGCCAATAGTCACCTAGGCTTTTCATCGAACACATAAAGGTCATTTGGTATATTTCTATCCAAACAAGCCCTAATTCTATTTGATTCGCGTTCCTACACCTAGGCTTTTGCAAGTCCAGAATAGATTACGAGCAATAAATAATTAACAAGCAAATATAATTAATTGTTCCTAAAATACAATCGATTAATTTAAATCTATAAATATCTAATCCTAAACACCACTAGGTATTTTTTGACATAGATTCAAGCAATGATTTAGCCCTCCCTAAACCTTGGCTTTTGCAACTCTAGCATAGGGCCGCTAACAACAATCAACTATACGTGCTCATTGTATCATTCATTCATTAAGCACAACCAAATAGACATTCATTCAAACAAAGATAAGTCCATTCAACACAAAACCTCAAAATCCATTAAGGAAAGCAATCATAGCATCTATTTACATGTATGAGGTGTTTGGTTGATTTGTTTGCATAGTGTTTTGTTAATGGAAATGGATTGTTTACGTATACTTGTTTGGATATTGGTTAAATAACTGTATGGTATTGTTTGACTTGATCTGTGTGAGCTGAGATGAATATTATGTTATGTGCTTTGCTATGTGCAGAATGAATGTCATTTGACTGCTGTGTGCCAATATGAATGTCAGTCATACATATATATTCATATATGACATAATCATCTGTGTGACATGAGCATGTATGGTAAATATGATTCCTGTGTGGATAAAGGATTACTGTGTGTTATCCAGGACTTGCTGTGTGCTATTGTCCTTATTTACGAGCTTTGCCCAGAGTTGTGTGCTAAAGCTATATGTCATACCTCTACTGTGTGCGATAGAGGATTTCCACTGCTGTGTGCGATTGTGGACAAAACCTGGGGCATTCTGTGTGAATTTGCATTATCATTTCATTTCATACGGTTACATTCACATATGTGTGATATACGATTGATCCTGTGTGGATACAATTACCTATGTGGTTCATATTGATCTGTGTGATCGTATTGATGTCGTGTGCTAATTTATCATAATGTTGTGTGCTATATTGAGATTGTATTAACTCAGACGAGTTAGATAAACCTGTGTGGTTGATAGCTGTGTGCTGTTTGATATCTATGTGATTTGTTTGTCTGGCATACGAGAATGCCTAGGGACAAGATAGATATGCACGTCCTCGTGCTGATTTATGCTTTCCCCAACACATCATTTAAGTTATAAAAGCTAAGAATGCTTACTGTGTATAGTTTATACTCACCCCGTTTATTGTTTTAAATTATTGTGCAGATCGTAGGTAGCTGCTGTCACTGGACCACAAAGTTGATCGGTGTTTTTCGAGCTTACGTCAGAGGTCGAGGTCCAGTTTACATTTTTGATATTTTCGTTTTGTACATATGTTGTACATTTGTATATACACGCAGGATTTTAGTTTGAAATGTTTTCAAACTTATTTTGCTTCCGCTGGTATTATTTTTTCAAATGTAACAGTTTGGGCCGAGATGTTAAAATACATTGTGTATACATCTTTTATATTCTCTCTCTACTATGTTTTTATCTTTGATTTCGTATCATTTCTTTAAAATATAATGTTTATCAGGGAAATCAAGTTTTAAAAATGAACATTTAGTGGTATCAGAGCAAGGATTAAATTCTCTGCGGACTATGCCAGTGATTTTCAATTTCTGTGTGATTTGAAAATCTGAAATGATTTTGAATTTCTGATTTTAATAACAGATGGAGCCGATAGACGATGTATCTCCTGATCACACTGCAGAGTCTAGAGATTCAGTCGAGAGACAAGGTTCAGCCCCAGTACCTCCAGAGCAGCCTACGACACTGCGAACAGCAAAGACTGCTATGCATATTCCTCCGTACGATCCTGCATATGCTTTGTTCTAGGATATGATGCAGAAAATGATGCGGGATCAGAGTAGAGCTTCAGGTAGCTAGAATCTCAATATTGATAAAAATTTTGCGTAGGTAAGAAAAGAGGGGATGAAGACGTTTGAGGGTACCACTGTTCCAGCTGAGGCTGATGACTGGCTCAAGCATACCGAGAGGATTTTCTAAGGAAATTCGCTGATAAGTACACTCCTCCACATTATCAGATGAAGAAAAAGATTGAATTTCTGGAGTTAAAACATAAAGAAATGACAGTGGTTCATTACGAGGCAAAGTTCACCAGGTTGTCTCGATACGCTCCAAAGGATGTGGATACAAATAGGAAAAGGAGAGAAAGATTTGAGCAGGGTATGAGGTATCCGATTCGAGACAGAATTGCGATGACTCGCTCAGGCATACAGAGAGGATTTTGACGCGTATGAGATGTATGCCAGAGCAGAAATTGAGGTACACTACTTCTCTTCTCGAGAAAGCAGCCTGGAATTGGTGGGAGTTGATTCCAGATAGTCAGAGAGATCCTCTAGTGTTGACTTGGGATATTTTTTGAGGAGATTCGTTGATAAGTACACTCCTCCACATTATCAGATGAAGAAAAAGATTGAATTTTTGGAATTAAAATAGAAAGATATGACAGTGGTTGAGTACGAGGAAGAGTTCACCAGGCTGTCTCGATACGCTCCAGAGGATGTGGATACTGATAAGAAGAGGAGAGACATATTTGAGCGGGGTTTGAGTTATCCAATTCGAGATAGAATTGCGCTGACTGACTCAGGCATACAAAGAGGATTTTGACGCGTATAGGATGTCCGCCAGAGCGGAAACTGAGGTACACTACTTCTCTTCTCAAGAAAGCAACCTGGAATTGGTAGGAGTTGATTCCAGATAGTCAGAGAGATCCTTCAGTGTTGACTTAGGATGATTTTATGAAGAGATTCGTTGATAAGTACAGTCCTCAACATTATCAGACGAAGAAAAAGATTGAATTTCTGGAGTTAAAATAGCAAGATATGACAGTGGTTGAGTACGAGGCAGAGTTCACCAGGTTGTCTCGATACGCTCCAGAGGATGTGGATACTGATAAGAAGAGGAGAGACATATTTGAGCAGGATTTGAGGTATCCAATTCGAGACAGAATTGCGATGAAACCTTTGACCTACGAGCTAGTACTTGAGACAACTATCTAAGCCGAGGAGTTCGAGGCAGAGGGTGATAAATCTAAAGATAAACGACATATGATCTCAGGTAGTTCTAGTACAGATAAGAAGAAAAAGAAGAAGACAAACTTCAGGCCACCCAAAGAGACATGTGGTAGTCTGAGCAGACAGTTTGCGAGAGGAGTTGGAGGTGGTAGAGGTTATTCCACCAGGCCTCCTATTCCTCAAGGTTGCGGTACAGGTACTTACCCCGACAGAGAGATGACTCCACTATGTTATACTTGTCGCCAGCTGGGACATTTTTCTAGAGACTGTCCACAGAGACCAGGGTACAGAGTGGAGATGTTTCCACACATAGTAGTGTTGGTGAGGTTAGACCTATAGTTTCTACTGGTACTGGTAAGGGTAGAGGTGGAAGAGGTATTGGATCTACTTCTAAAGGTGGATAAGCTGCCAGAGGTGGAGCAGTTGGTTTAGGAAGAGGAGGTGGATCTACTGGTGCAGCAGCACCATCAGGGTCAGAAGCACAGACCCGAGTTTATGCTATGACTAGAGATGAGGCTGTAAAGGATCCAGACGTGATCACTGGTACTATTTCTATCTTTACATATACTACTTCAGTATTGATTGATCTAGGTTCTACATGCTCTTTTGAAAGTGAGTCTGTAGTAGACCATATTGGAGGTAGTATAGAGTGTTTAGGTTATATTGTTTCTATATTGATGCCTACTGGTGGTACTGTGTTATTTAGACATATATTATGACGTCGTGAGTTACATATTGGCGAGTCGACATATTTAGAAGATTTGATTGTTTTGAGGATGGTAGAATTCGAAATTATATTAGGGATGGATTGGCTATCCAGAAATCATGCTATGGTCGATTGTTATTCAAAGGAAGTCGTGATTGAGGTTAACGGTGACAAACGTGTATTATTAGTTGGCGAAAGGAAGTCTATTCCTTCTTGCCTAATTTCAGCGGTGATTGCTGCAAGGTTCGCACGAGAGGGTTGTTATGCCTATCTTTCTTCAGTAGTTGATCTGAATTAACCTACATTAGAGGTACGAGATGTAGAGATTGTTTATGAGTATTCTGAGGTATTTCCTAACGATTTACAAGGACTGCCACCACAGCGAGAGGCTGATTTCAGGATTGAGACTGTGCCGGGAGCAGCACCAGTTTTTATTGCACCTTACAGGATGACAGCTGTTGAGTTACAGGAGTTGAAATGATAGCTAGAGGAGTTATTAGAGAAAGGTTTGATATGACCTAGCGTATCACCTTGGGGAGCACCAGTGTTGTTCTTACAGAAGAACGACGATAGTATGGGATTGTGTATTGACTATCGTCAGCTGAATAAAGTGACAATAAAGAACAAGTTTCCATTGCAACGGATAGAAGATTTGATTGATCAACTGTAGGGAGCTACAGTGTTTTCAAAAATTGATCTCAGATCAGGTTATTGGCAGCTGCGAGTTGAGGATAGCTCGATTGAGAAAACTGCTTTCAGGACTCGTTACAGGCATTTTGAGTTCACTGTTATGCCATTCAGGTTGACGAATGCACCAGTGGTATTTATGGAACTGATGAATAAGGTATTTCAGCCTTATTTAGATCAGTTTGTTATTGTATTTATTGATGATGTTCTGGTGTATTTGAGAGATAAGGAGGAGCATTAGAGACATCTCTGTATTGTATTAGATTTACTAAAAGAAAAAGAGTTGTATGCTAAGTTTAGTAAATGTGAGTTCTGGATGTCTGAGGTTGTTTTTCTAGGACACGTGATTTTAGCAGAGGGAGTGAAACTGGATCCTAGTAAGATAAAAACAGTACAAAACAGCAAGTCCTGAGAAACGTATCAGAGGTAGGTAGTCTTCAGGGTCTGGCAGGTTACTATCGCAGGTTTATTGAGGATTTTCTTAGGATAGCTAGACATATGACAACAATTGTTGAGAAAGAATGTTCCATTTGTCTGGAGTGACAATTGTGAAGCGAGTTTTCAGAAACTGAAGAAGAGGTTAGTTGAGGCTCCAGTTTTGATGTTACCTTTGTAGGTAGGCAGTTTTGTTGTTTATATAGATGCTTCTAGAGCTGGGTTAGGTGGAGTATTGATGCAGTACCACAGAGTTATGGCATATACTTCACTACAGTTACGACCACACGAGACTAACTACCTGACACATGATCTAGAGTTAGCAGCAATCATTCATGCTTTGAAGGTTTAGCATCATTACCTATATGGAGAGACTTTTTAGATATTTATTGATCATAAGAGTCTCAAGTATGTTATGACACAGCGAGAGCTGAATCTTTGGCAGAGGCGGTGGATTGAGTTGTTGAAAGATTACGACTGCACGATTGAGTTTCATCCTAGGAAAGCGAATGTAGTCACTGATGCAATTAGCAGAAAAGAGATAGGGGATGATGATTCAGCTACTTATAGAGCAGAGTCATTATTTGGTTGAAAGATTACGACTGCACGAATGAGTTTCATCATAGGAAAGCGAATGTAGTCGCTGATGCACTTAGCAGAAAAGAGACAGGGGATGATGATTCAACTACTTATAGAGCAGAGTCGTTATTTGGTTAAAATATTACGACTGTACGAGTGCAGTTGGATTTGGTTGAGGATCAGATGTTAGGCAACATTAGCGATCAACCTCATATGAGAGATATGATTGTTGGGTGTTAGAAAGAAGATGATCATCTGATGCAGATAAAGAAGAAAGTAGAACGAGAAAAGGCACCTACTTTCCACCGACTTGATGATACAGGTGTAAATATTATCAGGATAGACTGTGTGTTACAAATATTACAGAGTTGAAGAACGAGCTGATGACAGAGGCTCATTCTTCTCCTGTATCAATTCATCCTGGTACTACGAAATGTATCGAGATTTGCAAGAGTTGTATTGGTGGGTACATATAAAGTGGAAGATAGCAGAGTTCGTTGCTAAATGTCTCCAGTGTCAGCAAATAAAAGCAGAACATCAGGCTCTGGCAGGAAAATTGAGACGACTTGAGATTCCAGAATGGAAGTGGGAGAACATCACCATGGATTTCATTATTGGTTTACCGAGGATGTTTAGACGTGATGATGCTATCTGAGGTATTGTTGATAGACTGACGAAATCAGCTCATTTCTTAGTTATCCGACAGGATGATACGTTGGATAGGCTTGTTAATTTATATGTTGCTGAGATTGTCAGATCACATTGTGTCCCTACTTCGATTGTGTCTGATCGTGATCCTAGGTTTACATCATGATTCTCGCAGAGTCTCTAGGATGCGATGGCTACTCGTTTGAGGTTTAGTACGACTTTTAATCCACACACTGATGGTCAGTAGGAGAGGATGATTTAGACACTTGAGGATATGTTGCGAGCATGTATGCTGGAGTTTGGTGGTAGTTGGGATGATCACTTACCTTTAGTTGAGTTTGCGTACAATAACATTTATCATTCTAGTATCGGGATGGCACCTTATGAGGCATTATACGGTGTCGTAGTCCAATTTACTGGGATGTTGAGGGTTTGCAATAGATTGAGGGACCAGAGTCGGTTAATCAAACTATGGATAAAGTGAATGTTGTGAAAAGATGTATGCGAGTAGCTCAAGATCATCAGAAAAGCTACTACGACCGACATCATCGAGAAATAGAGTATGCTGTCGGCGATAGAGTTTTCTTACGAGTTCCACCCTGGAGAGGTGTGATTCGATTTGGGAGATGGGGTAAGTTGAGTCCTAGGTATATCAAACCATACGAGATTACAGAAACAGTGGGACCATTAGCTTACAGATTGAAATTACCAGTAGAGTTGTCCCGATTACACGATGCATTCTATGTTTCTATATTGAGACGGTACCGATATGATATTAGTCACATATTGAGTTCTCCAGAGTTAGAGATTTCTGATGAGTTGACATAAGAGGAGTAGCATGTTGAGATTTTAGAATGACAGGTGAGACGCTTACAGAATCACGAGATTCTGATGGTTTTGATGAAGTGGAGTTTTCATACAAAAAGAAGCAGCTAAGGAGGTGGAGTCATATATGCGACGATAGTATCCATATCTATTTCCTAATTCTACGACAGATCATTGAGGTACATTTCGATTCTAGGCTTTGATATTGAATGTTACGATTTGATTCTTACTTTAAAGTTCCTTGATTTGAAATTTCGGGGACGAAATTTTCTAAGAGGGGGAGAACTATAACATTCTGGAAATTTTTTGTCATTAATTGACGATAAATAAATGTTTAAACATCAATATATTAATGTTAATCAAAGGTCGATATAAGGTTGACACGAAATGATCGAAGAAAATCGAAGAAATGCTGGAAATAGCTGAGTACGCGCAGTGGACGTGGAAGTACGCGGTGTCGTGCTGACCACGCGTACTACACTTCCACCACGTGTAGTGAGCTGTTAGCTTGAAAAAAATATAAACCGATCAATCGAGACTTTCCCAGAAACCTTAGTTTTCTTATTTTTCACTTCAGAGCAAAAGAGACCAGAGGAAGATGAGAATTAAAGCTTGGTTTTGCCTAAGATGATAAGGTAAGATGGTAGGAAGATATATATATGGTTGATTTAAGGTTTATGGTTGGTT
>CANYCX010076690.1:0-10878 GCA_948193385.1 Breynia disticha f. nivosa
CGAGAGAGAGAGAGAGAGCGAGAGAGCGAGCGAGAGAGCGCGAGCGAGCGAGAGAGAGAGCGAGCGAGAGAGCGCGAGCGAGCGAGAGAGAGAGCGAGAGAGAGACAGAGAGAGCGAGAGAGCGAGAGCGAGAGAGAGAGAGAGCAAGAGAGAGAGAGACAGAGGGAGAGCGAGAGAGCGAGCGAGAGAGCGAGCGAGAGAGCGAGAGCGAGCGAGAGAGCGCGAGCGAGCGAGAGAGAGAGCGAGAGAGAGACAGAGAGAGCGAGAGCGAGCGAGAGCGAGAGAGCGAGCGAGAGCGAGCGAGAGCGAGAGAGCGAGCGAGAGCGAGAGAGCGAGAGAGAGAGAGAGACAGAGGGAGAGCGAGAGAGAGAGAGAGAGCGAGAGAGCGAGCGAGAGAGCGAGAGCGAGAGAGAGAGAGCGAGAGAGAGCGAGAGAGAGAGAGAGCGAGCGAGAGAGAGAGCGAGAGCGAGAGAGCGAGAGAGAGCGAGAGAGAGGGAGCGAGAGAGAGAGAGAGAGCGAGAGTGAGAGAGAGAGAGAGCGAGCGAGAGAGAGAGAGTGAGAGAGAGAGAGAGAGAATATGTTGATAAAGAGAGAAGATGTTGATAAAACAAAACGGTGTCGTCTGTATATGTCTGTTGTTGTCCGCATAAAATAAGAGCGAGGCAATCTAAGAAACAGATTGACAACTGCCTTCTCTTCCAACTTCGCACCATCTTCCATCAATCTTCTTCAATTCTTTTGTCTCTGAATCATCATCGCTCTACCACGTCGTCTCAACCTTCCTGTAACTTACTTATTCTTCATTTCTTCTTCCCATCTTTCTTGTTTTCGTTTCTCGGATTGGAATTATATCTTCTGACTTAGTTCGCTGAATAATTTACACCTTTCACTCTATTGAGGTATTCCAATTCAAAATTCTGCACGGCTTTTTTTATGGGTTTGTTGAAATGATGCCATCTTTGAGTTGCTGATTAGAATGAATGCAGTATAGTTTCAAAATATAATTAGGATATGCAATTTTTCCGTTATTTGGGAACATGTTTTATTTAAAAATGTAGGCCATGAAGTTGGTTTACTATGGCTTGATCCTTTATTGAAACCCTAGCTGTTAAATTTACAAGGTCTTTGATTGGATTGAATTGGAAACTGTTTTGGAAGTAAAAGGAAAAATCCGTAGTTTTGTTGTAGAATTAGGAGTTGTAGTAGTAGAGGGATTGATAAATCCGATTCTTTAATGAATACCGAGAGGTGAGAATCTATATATGTGTATACTTCCGTAGAATTAAAATTAGAGAATCTATTTTGTTATCTTTTCTTAGAACTGGGTTTTGTGCAGCTCCTAGAAATTTTGCTTTGATTTTTAACATCAACATCCTTTTCATTGGTTTGACTATTTGTTGCGTGATTGCTTTTGCAGTGATGAACTGCCATTGCCTTGGAGAAAGATGCATGGATTCTCCACGGTAGATGGATTTGCAGAGCTCAGTCAAAGTCTAGTAGAGATGATCAAATACATTGCTAATGAGCCATCGGTGGGGCTTTTCTATGTTCAGCAGCATGCTCAAAGTGCTATTCCCAATGTTGTTAATCTCAGGAATAATGTCTCCGAGAGAACACGTGAAACAAATTTGCAGACTGAAGATTTGGAGGATTCTATTTCTATTGTCAGGTCAATGAAAGAATGTGGTTCTCCTGTTGCTGATGACATGATCAAAGATATTAGGAAGTCTCTTACAATTTTGTCCACAAGACAACCGAGAAGAGGATTAATTAGTAATCCAACTTCAGGTTTTCAGCTAGGAAGATCTAGCTCCTGGGCTCCTACTCGATGGGGCAATAACAAAGCTTATGCTGAGCAGGACAGTAGGAGAATGAGCGGTTACTTTTCAACAGTACTTAAGACTGCAAAAGAAAAGGCCAGCAATTTCAAGTGGCCTCAGCTTGAACAAAAAGAAGAATTGTTTGTTCAGGACGAGAAGCCATTACCTTATCCTAGTACTCCACAAATGGTTGCATCTCGTAGCACCGGTTCATCCATGCCCGATAATGAATCAGATGAACTTCCCCTGTCAAGTCAGGCTGCAGAGGAGCCTCAAGAAGAAGAAGGGGAAGAGTTACAAGTTAATCCACCTAAAAATTTATTGCCCCTTTCAGGAAACTACGACGATTTTAAAGCAGACAAGCAAGCCAAATTAGAGGAATGGTTAGGAGGAAGTAGTGACAACTCAAATAAATTGCAAGAGAGCAAGTGATATTGAGAGGTTTTTTTGTCTTTTCGCCTCTGGTGTTACTGATGTGGTCTGTTATATGTATCATACTTGCAATTAAGTGATATTGGCATACAGTATTCATTGAATAAAAGATGGTTAAAAGATTGGCTTCTAACGCATACTTTGATTTAACTGAAGGAATACAATTAAAAGCCAAAGAAGCAGAACATTATGAGCAAGTTGGTCTGTGTAATGGTGGGATGTGCAAGAGAGAGACGTGGCCAAGAATACATTTTAGAATATTTGTGCAGTCCCATTCTCAATGCTACTAACTACAAAGTAATAATTCAAGAATTGTTACAGCAACATGATTCCTGCTCTTATCTGTATAGAGATTTTAAGCAACCTACAAGACACAAGGGAACATGAAGAACTTGCTAAACTTATTTTATTTCAATGAATTGCCCCATAACTTTGTCAACTTAAATGTACACATACATATACAGGCGTCCATAAAACAACCCATTTCATTTACAAAAGTAAAATCTTTTTTTTTTTCTGTATCCCAGAAATGTCGTCAAAACTGCAATGACGGGAAAAGGGTTGGAAAATTGAGCTCTCAAGACAACTTCACATTATTGTCATTAGACTTGGTTGTAGCTTCAATTGTCCTAATCCTTGCCAATGCATCCTTTGCTTCTTTAAAGTCGCGATTTACAATCAAAGCTGTCAATTTTCTTCTTGCATTTAAGAAAGATCAGCAGTCCGGTTTCACAGAGGCAATTTTCAGCTTTCGTGTGAGGCAAGGTGAGAGGCAACCACCCTTACTGTGGATCAGGATCACGAAAGGCTCTCACAGTGGCTTGGCGATTTCTCAGTTCTAGTTTTAAGCCACTTTTGACGCCCATTTTCTTCACATGACTGAAATTTCAGAAGAATAATAACCCTTTCTCCTGTTATCAGCTCCAGGTGAGCTCCGTCGTGCCTTGAAGCCAGCCAGTAATGATGAGATCTTCCAACTTCAACACATGAACTTGGATGACATTACAACGCCCTTAAATCATATCTGCCTGAAATTCAAACATTATCTCCCCAAAGCCATCTTGTCGAAGAATACATGCATCCTGCCAAAATGTCAACAACAGAAATGCTTTTTCATTGGAGTAAATTCAAGCCTTTTCTGACATGTATTTCTACCCTTGATGAACGTTAAATACCAGATTGTCAATGACTTGCCCCATCTCCTGACTCTAAAGCGGAAGGTGCATTAAACTCATTATTGAATGGCAATGCCAGCCTGATTTTGTCCTAAAAAAAGTGCAAATATTTATTAGAGAAAATAGAAGAAATTCTGCAACAATGTATGAAATTTCTGAAACAAAATGTGGCTTGCTTGTCTGAAGGTCGGATAGTAAATGCACCAAGTCAATAGAGAAGGTTAAACAGCAGGCCAGTAAAAAGCTTTCATAGATACCTTCACCAGACATTTCAGGATTTGATTGATTTGTCATTTTAATTTCTTCTGGCACTTTGCCATTTCCCAAGTTAATACCCCGAGGAGGTCCCAACCTATTACTGTTGCGAACTACTTTAGCCCTCCTGGAAGATTTTGATTAAGAAAATGTAATTAGGTAGATTCAAATTGACAAAAAAAAAATCTTTACAATTAATCAGAAAGTGGAAATATAAAAAATACTAATGAAAATACCTGACTAATTTTTGTTTCAAAGTACTTGTTTTTAATTTGGACATCCCTGTGAAAAGAACAGACAACAGGTCAGGGCGAAAACATCTTATTTTACATGAGCGGAGCTGTGTTGGGTTAAAAATTATAATCAAGATAGTAAACATACCTGATTTTTGTGCCAGAGAACCTGAAGTGGCTTTTCGACTAGTACTCCTCTCAGATTTGATAGTAGCAATAAGAGCATCAGCTGTTGGTCCCAACCCTTTTCTTCCTACCAACTTCACTCCTAGCTTCTCGCAAAGGTAATTCATTCTCATTTCATCACCCCCTCTTACCTCTCTGAGGTCAAGTGCCTGTTGTTTTGATAACAAAGTGTACACGTGAATCTGTTGTTGCTGGTTAAAGTGTGACTGAAGCTGCTGAAAAAGTAACTTATTAGAGTGCTGCTGATCTGGCCTAGAACCATCTTGGCTCTTCTTTCGAGGTTCATTGAATGTCACTCTTAAAATTGCTGCAGACTTGGGATCAGTGTTCTTTCGTCCAAAGATAACAGAAAAACTCCCAAATTCTAAATCAGGCTCCCTGAATAAGTCAGCAAGAAGTGAAGCACAAGTATGTGCATTCTTTGATGGGATTCGGTGAATCTTCATCTTAGAGGCTCGAGCACTAGCATAGCTAGCAATATTCGCAGCCTCCCTTAACCCACTAAGAAAAGCTCCATGCATTGTTGCAGGGTACCGCCGAGTGGTGGCCTCCCCAGCAAAGAAGAGCCTTCCATCTCCCACACTCTCTGCTAATATATCATAATCATCTCCTGATGCTCCTACAGCTACATTTGAGTAAGAACCAAGAGTAAAGGGGTCACTACCCCATCTTGTACAGACAGTTTGGATTGGCTCTGGAACAGTTATTCCCTTAGGTTCATAAATACCTGCAACAAAAAATACACAGAACCAGAAAAGGCCTCAGATGTGCCATGTGAATTCTAAAATGCAAGGAAGAAAAACTTCAACCATGGAAAAAAATCCATCTGAACTACATATCTATTGCATTAAAGAGATTGCAGTTAAGTGACCATTCAGGTAATTGAACAATTGATTTGCATGACTCAATCATGGTGTTCCAAACTAATTACAGATGCTACTAAAATAAAAGAAGAGTGCAAACAGCAGGAAGATCTGAGAGCATTACCCCTTAGAATCTGAATAACCTGAGTCACTGCATCTGTCGGAGGCATGCTCTCAAATTTATGCGCTGCTTCCCCTGCCACCAGGGCAAGCAAAAGCGGGCCACCAGAAACTGTAGCATAGCTGTAGAACAAAAAGAACTCCCCTCGTACACTAGTCTCCTCAGCCAGATGCCCGAAAGTATCAAGATCAGTTTCCCAAAATACATAAGGGAAAAGCATAGCAACCTTATTCAACAACCCGTATCCTAGCCTCTTTATCCCTTCAAGCTTCCTCTGTGGCAACTCAGGAATAAATTTAATGGATCCACTCTTCAACACTCCAAGTGGAACCGTGCACAAAACCATATCCCCTTCAAAAACCTGACTACCAGTAACAACCTGCACGCCATCACTCCCATATCTAACAGTATTCACGGTTTTTTCATACAAAATAGGCACATTTTCAGCCAAAGCCTGAACCAACCCAACATTTCCACCAGGCAAGAAGCAATGATCCCCTCCCATATCATAAGGATCATCCTGATCCCAAAATGCCAATGATAACTTTGACAACAAACCTGCATTTGCATACTCCAAATTCGCACAATGCCAATTAAACAAATTTATCTCCTCCTGATTCACACCATGCCCACCAACCTGCCGAAACGTCTCCAAGGCAGACCCCAACGACACATCCACGGCAACATCTCCCATCAACTGCCGCAGCCTACTAGCCTTATCCAACAACTTATTAAACGACGCCTCCACTTTCATATCCATATCCAAATCAACTGGTCTCCCATCAGACCGATAGAGCGGACACTTATCTCTAATCTTATGCAATACGTGCCCTAACTGCCTAGCTAAAATTCCCAACGGATTCCCTAATGTGCCCGTCAATACACTCCCACCTAAATCAGCATTCGCACAAACTCTCACCCCATCACCTCCCTCCATTTTTTTGGTATAAACCCTCCCGCCTGCACGTTTCCTACCCTCCAAAACTGTTACTTTAAACCCGAACCTCATCAACTGCCTGGCGGCAGCCAAACCGGCGAACCCAGCCCCAATAATTACCACACTACCCTTCCCAACTTCACCACTAATCCTCTCTTTAATAGCTAGCGAAACCCCGAAATTGATATACCCATGAGAAACCAAATAACTATACGCAGAATCTAACAAGCCATGACAATGAGAAGGCACAGAAGTCAAAAACATCTCTTTGGTAATCCAAGAATTGACATTTTGGCGCCACGTGGCAATGATATGATTCCGAATCAAAATATAATTGACCTGTTCAATTCCGCCAACGAGAGAAACAACGCCGGATTCAATTTCCTCATCGGTCAAGGAATCAGCGGGGAAGCCGGCGGAGAGAGCGGTCAACGCTTCAGTAGTAGCGTCTTTGTTAACGACGATAATTTCATCGGAGAAATCGGGGTCGGGTTTGGAGAGTAAATTGGGAATTTGAGGGACGCGGAAAGTAGTGGAGGTAGTGGAACGTTGGGGTCTGCCACGGCGTCGTTTTTTGGGGACAGTGAAGGAGAGGAAGGGGGTGGGAGTGGGGTTAGGGGTTGGGGTGGGGGTAGGAGGTGGGGGTGGGTTAGGGTGGGGTGGGAATGGGATAAATTCCAGTGGGAGACTGGAGAACTGGTCGCTTGTTGGGTTCATCGCCTGCCTTTTCCGCTCTCACTCCGGGTTTCCTTCATTTCATTTGCAACCCACCTTCTCTTTGTTTACCTCCTTTGCTTTTTTTCAATTAAATATTTGCTAACTGAGGAGGAATTTTTTCGAATGCTAAAACAGCAAACTGTGCTCAGTGCTCACTCAAATTGTGTTAGTTTCGATGATATAGCGATATCTATATATTAAAATAAAACAGAATACATAGATGAAAGTAGAGGTGTAAAACGGGTCGGACCAGTCGGGTCCGGGTCCGACCCTCCGGGTCACGGGTCGGGAAAGTCCCGACGCGGAATCGACCCGTGTGGGAGACGGTTCGGCCCGGGCCGGTTACGGGTCCGGGCCGGGTTGGACCCGGCGGGTCGGGCTTTTTTTCAAAAAATTTAAAAAAAAAAGAAATGACCGTTGGACCCGGCTGGTCACGGTTCAGCATATGGCTGAACCGTAACCGGCCCGCCCGGCCCCAGGGTTAGCCTGGTTCCGGGCCGGGCCGGTTCACGGACCCGGCGGGTCCGGCCGGGCCGGTTCCGGGCCGGCCCGTCGGGTCCGGTTCAAAAATTCCACCTCTAGATGAAAGGATAATTCATTATGTTTGGGTTATCGAATAAATATAATTAAGTTAAGAGACTTAATTATAATTTATTTGGTTGAAGGATTAAATTAGAAACACTTTTAATTCAGGGACTAAAGTGTAAATGTAAATGAAAAAATATCTATTCACCAATAAGTACTTCAACTTCTATAAATAAGCATTCTCCCTCCACATTTCTCATTCCATTCTTCTTCCACACCAAAGGAAGAGAGAAAAGAGAAGAGAAGAGACACTTCTCTTCTTCACAAATAACTAACAGGTGGTTATCTCTCTCGGTGATCGGATTCTTATGTAGGATCGGGTGTGAAACATTGCACGTATCCCGACGCATTTGCACCTGTGGATACGAGCGTACCCTCAACAAGGTATCGTCCTCTTCCGTTGCGTTGAACGGATTTCCAGGTTAGAGTTTTCATTCGTTTTATTTTTTCCTTTAATTAATTATTAGTTAATTAATTAATATATATATATATATGTTATATATTTGATTTCTTTCATTGGTATCAGAGCCGAAAGGCTGTTTGTAACATCCCAGAAATTTTTCTTTAGGCCAATATATTGACATACATGAAAGCCTATAATGTTGTGGTTGAGATTGCTAGATATAGATCATTCATATGGAAAATGAGATGTGTTGGTTGACTTAGAATTGATTTCATCTATTCTAGTAGATTGAATATAAATATATGATGTTGATTTATTGATGTGAATGTAATTAGTATGTGTTTAGGTTATAGGTCTTGGTTGACATATGTTTGACATATATATGCCTGGATTGTCATATAGTTGACATATAGTTGAATGATGGTAAGCTTGTATTGCTTACATTGTTAAATGTTGATATGGAGTTGATATTGATACTATGATGATAGTCATACCTGTGTGGTATGTTTTAGTAATAAATGTAACCTGTGTGGTATTCTTTGTACTTTGTGTGAGCTGTACTATGTTGTGTGTTGATACGAATGTCATTCCTGTGCTCTGTGCTATTACAAATGTCATTCATACGTTTACATAAATTCTTGTGTGGCACGAGCCTGTATGGCAACAATATTCCTGTGTGGACTTCCCTGTGTAGATAAAGGACATGTTGTGTGTTGTCCTAGACTGAGCTGTGTGCGGTATGAAACCTCTCTTGTGTGGTACAGAGGTATTTTTAGCATATCCTCTCATGTTTGGAACAAAGGACAAATACTCGGGTCATCCTATGTGGATTTGCATTAGCATTTCATTTCATACATTTACATTTCTATATGTATGATCAATATGATTAATCCTGTGTGGATGTTTATTTCATGTAAATATGATCTGTGTGATCATTCCTGTGTGGATAACTGAGCCTGTGTGGTTCGTATTTACTGTGTGCGATCCTGTGTGGAGGTTGATTTGATCTGTGTGATCTTTATGCTGCTATGTGCTATATTGATCGATCTATACGATCTAAGTGTTGTTGTGTGTTGAATTAAGAGTATAAACCTATGCAGTTAGAAATGTAACGCCCTCAATTCCTTATTTAATTAAAATTTAAATTAAAAATATGTAGGAAAATACAAATAAATTTTTCGTGAATTATTAAAATAATAATTCGAAGGAAAGGTGTGAGAATTATAAGGAAATAATAATTAAGCTAGAGGAAATAATAATCGAGTTGTGAGTCGAGCGGGAAAGAGGGCGAGAAGTAAGAAGCCAAAAGGGCGAAACTGTCCAATTTCGAACATTTATATATATAACTTTAACTCTCCTCCTTTTCCATCATCACTCACGCGTTCCTCTCTTCACCACTCCTCTTCCATACCTCAAAAACCATAGCTACTATCGATTCTCACGGAACCTTAGAGTTCGGGAGTTCCAGAATCAGTTTGGGAGCAAGAATCGGTAAGATTTCTTGTGAGGTTTTTGGTAAATCTTGTTTCTCATCCTAACCCTAACTTTCCAACATCATATCTCTATCATTTTAGCTCCAATTTGAGCAAATGATGGCTCGCTAGAATTCTTAACATGTGTACTAACTAGTAGTAACCATTTTTGGTGTTAACTTGTGATTTAGGTGCTCGAAATCGATGTTAGAAGGCAACCCTCACAAAGTGACGAGTTTGGGTTTTGAGGATCGGAGTTTATTTCTGAATTTTGTTGCTTAGGTAAGTTTCTTTGGAGTTCAATTATAGTGTTTTGCATGCCAATTTAATTGGGTAATGAATGGTGACATAGATAGGAAAAAGGATAGGAAAATGTTTAAGGGTTTTGAAGGGAAAAGAAGAGAATGAGGTATCTAGCATATGCTAGAGCGTGTAAATTGTAAAATTAAACCTAAATGAGCTTGTGGAAAGCCTTAATGAACGTTGGTGGAGAGAATTAATTGTAGCATTCTGGATATTTTTCGTCGTAAAATGACGATAAATATGTGTTTTATTGTTAATATATAAAGATATACGAAAGGTTGATCGAAGGTTGACGCGAAACGATCAACAAAAAATCGGAAAATCTGGAATTAGGGAGAACGCGCAGTAGATCGCAAAGTACGCGTGGTCGCTGCCACACCGCGTACTTCACTGCCACCCCACGTAGTAAGCTGTCAGCTTGAAAAAAATATAGGTTTCGATCGATCAACCGACAACTCATTTTTACAGCTTCCAAATCCAAATTTCTGCAGATTTTCTTCAAAGAAAACTTTAGAGGAAGCTGGGAGAAGAGGATTTCAGCAGGAGAAAGTGATTTGGTTTAGTTTTTGAAAGGAAATCCATTAGGTAAGGTTTATCTTAAGTAGATATATGGTTTATAATTGATTTTGGTTGGATTTATTATGAATTTTAATGGCTGAAAATTGAGGAATTTGCTGGAATTTATGTTAATGATGTAACACCCTCCATTTTTAAGAATTTTTATGAAATTATAAATTATTTCGGTAAATATGCGTAGGAAGTGTTAAGAATTAAAATTGGGATAGGTCAAGTGGACCGGGAGAGAGAAAATCAAGAAGTAGACAACGTTGTTAAATAGAGGGCAAAATGGTCATTCTGAGATATGATATATATAAGTATGGATGGCATCTTTATACTCTTCATTCCAAACACACGTAAATCCTCTCCAAAACCTAAATCAATTTCCGAAAACCCTAACCGAGCCTAGAACTTGTCGATTCTTGGTGATTAGAAGTTACTGGACCGGATTTAGAGCTTGAATTGGTAAGTTTTCTACGATGTGATTTCATTAATCACGTTTTTATGGATGTCATGGCCTTACAAGGTGATTTCTCATTTAATATAAGTCAGAAATGGGTGAATTAGGGTTTGATTGATAGATATAGATGTATAGTAACTCCTGGTTGAGATTTTTAAGGGTTATTTGTGGTTTTGATGCCTTAAAATAGAGTTTGAAGCTAGGGTATGTAAAGTGACGAAAATTGAACCTCGTGCACATAAGTTTGTTTTGAAGTTTGGATGTTAGGGTTAAGTTTATTGGACTCTAAGAAGGTTAAATACATGGTTAATTTCATTGGGTAATGGATGTGGTGTAATTAATTTTGGTTAAAGGAAAA
>CANYCX010076836.1:0-21736 GCA_948193385.1 Breynia disticha f. nivosa
AATATGGATTTTTACAATTTAATGATACACAATCATTTAATAATTGTAACAATATACAATTAATTTTGGATTTATACCAACACATGGTATCTCCAAAATTCGGAAAAATAAATTTCGATACAAACTCGAATCCATAAAACATTCTGGAAAAATACATAATTTTTCCGGAAACAAATTTTCATAAAAATTTTACGTCAAACACATTGTATTTTCATTTTAACAAAAATTCTTAATTAACGAATAATTAAGAAAACTCATTTCTGAATATCGAAAAATTACAAAAATTATACCGAAAAAACAGAAATAATTAAAATGAAAATGGCAAAAATTTGGTCGTTGTAGCGCTGTTCACGCGCCGTCATGTGCCACTATAAGTGGAGGAGCTTGACACCACGCGCGTCTGTGTGTGGAGCAGAGTCAGTGAACTCACAGCGGTAGTATGACAGTATTTAGGTTTGGTTCCGGTCTGGTTTGACTGGGCGGGTTTGGGTCTGGTCTTCTTTTGGTTTGACTGATTCAGACAGACCGGTTCAAGGTCAAAGAGTCCGGTTTGATTCCGGTTTGGTCTGTTCGTGTCGAATTTTTGTTTCTGAAGAGCACTGTTCCTGTGCGCGATACTATTCACGTGAACAGGGAATCCACGACTTTATCGTCTCTGTTCGCCGTCTTCTTGACGTTTTCCAATTACGAAAATTGAGATTTCAAGGTTTTTAGAAGTTCCAGAACTGATGGTGACAGAATCACGAAATTCTAACCAAAATTTTCGCATTTTTGACAGGGTTGTCAAAAATCGTGTAGTTTTTAGTCTCAAAATATCACCAAAATTCAGAGACACGACGAGGTAATTATTTCAGTAATTTTAGTAGTATTATCAGGTAAAAAGAACACATTTTTATCATCTATCGAGCCTACTGCTCTGATACCAATTAAGGATCTCAATACAAAATTGCACAAAACATTAAATAAAAGAGTTAACAGACTTATCTGATAATCGCAGCGGAAGAGTTGAGATCCTGGAGAGATTAACTGATGGTCTCCTTCTCCTACAGGCCAATTACCGAGTCGAAGGTGTGTTCTTTCGCAACCCTTGCTACCGAATGATCACTGGATGAACCTGGAGGTGCAGAGAAAAGAGGCTGCTCTTTTATCTGAACGTGAAAATTCATTCACTGTTATCTCTAGAGTTTCCTAATTCATTCACGTGAAAATTCATCCAGTGAAAATTTATTTACTGGATTACCTCACAAGTCTCTTAACTGACAAACTTATTATCAGTCAGTCATTGTCAGTTAGTTTAGTCTTAGGTGGACCCTTGACTACTAACAAAAGCTATAAATTATGCACAAAAGCATGGTTAAAACACAACCTATAAGACATTAAAGTTTATTTTTTTAAATAACAATTTGCAATTTTTGTTATATGTACTTATTAAAAACAAATTAACATATTATTCATGGGTTCATATTGTAGACACTTTATAATCATAAAACACTTGCATTTGATAAAAATGTACATATTTATATAAGCTTGTTTATAAACCTAAAATGAGTCTCTTAAACAAATATACTTACGAGTTTATAAAACGAATACTTAAGCATTCTAAAATTTTGTTCACATGCAACTTATTTATTAATAAAATGAATCGTGAACAAATTACAAACGAACCAAATGAAAGGTAAAACGAGACATAAGCTGGGGAGGAAGGAGCTAGGGATAATAGATAGACATTTGAAGAAATGAGAGGGAAGTGTGGCACGTAAGCAGAGAGAGTGTGCCAACATGGAAAAGAAGTGGAAGACAGCTGGCAATGATTAGAGGGAGGGAATGTGAGTTTAAACAACAGGCTGTATTGTAAGAGTCGAGTCGTGGCGGCAACTCACATGTCTCTCTCTCTCTTTTATTTTATTGTTTGTTTATTCAGACAACTGTCACTTCTCACTACAAGACAAGACGCCCCTCTTTCTCCTTCCGTAACATTTCCCCTTTCTTTGGAGACTTTTACTAAGGAAACTCATTGAGACACTAAATTATAACTATTCGACGTAGTAAAATTAAATCTAAATTTTTAATTTATTCAATAAAAACAGTTTTAATTTTACATAATCAGCATATTTTTAATAAAATAAAAAACAAACCTCAATGAATACCTTCTTTAAGAGACTCATATTAAAATTTTGTCATTTCTCTTCCCTACTTTTCAATTCCCTTTTCTTCTTACCAATGACAAAAAAATCTGTATTTGTCCAATTCCACCCTATTTGAATCCTTAAAATTTTTAACATTTGACAGAGAATAAAATAAAATATAAATAACTCAAAATTTTTAACATTTTTTGTCCCTAATCTACTCTGTTATATAAAAACATATATATATATATATATATATATATATATATAATCATATTTACAAAAAATGAGATGGAATAAAAAAAAGATGAATTTTATATCATTTTAATAGGACGGAGATAGAATATTGATTTTATAATATAATAAAATACGAAATAAAAACAAAACAACAAAAAATATTGTGAGGCATGAACCAAAAAATCATAATTAGACCCTAATACATCCTATTAGCATTCCTATTCTTCAATAGTCTTTTGAAAAAGAATATTTCAAAAGGAAAGATTTTTTTAATCCTTATAATTCAATTGTTTAATTAAATAAAAATTTGCTAAAATTGAAATATCAACTTCGAACACCAATCTTTCGATAAAAAAGGCAGAAGAATTATAAAACGACTTTACACACTTTATGCTAACATTATTTTTTTTTGGAAAAGAAAGAGTAAAACTAGAATTTTGGTCTGGGACTCTGTATTTCTAACTTATTGGAAAGAGATTAATTCAGTTCGGGGAGGAGTTTTTGGTAGTCAGGTTGCATTCTCCTCTCAAACGACATTGTAGGATCGAACTGCAATCCACCATACCAAGTTCAGCATCAAATACTACTGACAGTGAGAAAAACTAGAATTTAAATGGTGATAATTGAAGAAAGGTTACTCAACGCAACTCAATAAAGGAAGAGGAAGGCTGCAATTATTGATGAGTCCAAAAATCTCAATTATTGACTTCAACATTCCTCACTCTTTACGAAAAACAAAACCCAGGAGCCTAACTTCATAGTCACTCTCTCCATCTTAAAAAAATTATCACATAATAACACTTTTAATATCTTAAAACAATTATCATTAGTTTTTTCTTTTTTTAATGTCAATTTATTTGAACTTTCATATAAATTAATAAATTTAAAAAATAAGTTATAACATAATTTATTTATCCTTTTAAATAAAGTATGTGTTCAAAAAGAAAATAAAAAAAGAGAACTAATTGGTATAATTGATGAGTATTTTAGTCAAAACAATGATAAAAAAAATTAGATTGACAAGCTTTAAGGAATAAGAGTTTAACATTAGATTAACAAATATTAAGGAATAGAAGGAATATTAATTTTTTATACATTTTTTTTCCTAAAATAAACTCATAAGAATTGTTTATTTTAATGACTTTTACTTAATTCTAATGTAATTATACCCAAATATACTATTTTAATATCATTAATTAAGAACAAATCAGTAATTATTTTATTTTTTAATATTTGCAATAATAAAAAATGTTATATTTTTTTTTAAAAATGGAGAGAGTAATTAATTTGTAGAAAAAAAAGTAATCGTGGTAAATTAGATAGGAGTAGGAGATTCAAACCTTTCAAGAGTTATTGTATAAAATGTATATGTGTGTGTTTGTTTGTTAGATTTTTATCTTTTAAAAATAAGCATAAAGACTTATGCGGTCCTCGAGTAATACCACGAATAATTTTTTGGTTCCTGAATTTTCAATATTAGTTTTATCGGTCCCCCACAGATTAAAATTTATTACCGTTAATCCTTCTGTTAGATTAATTAAATAGAAGTATTAACGGTAGTCAATTTTTAATCTGTAGGGGACTGGTAAAACTAATATTGAAAACTCGATGACCAAAAAATTATTCGTGGTATTAATCAAGGACCACATAGATTTTTACCCTAAAAATAATTGCATTGATCATTTTAATCATAAAAATAGTTCATCACATATTCATGGTTTGAATCTTCCTCCTCATATCATGTTTTTGTGTTTTTTGAAATTAGAATTTTCTTCCAATGAAAATAAAAATACGTATTTTAAAACTGATACGAAATTACTTGCCACAAAGGTTATGTAATTTTAAATTGATAGATAATTTTAAATTGATAGACAATTTTAGACTATTATAGAGATTAAGAAGTTAGCAGTTAAGTTATTAGTTGTAACTAGTGATTACTATGTAATTTTAAATATTATTTGTATTTAATGTGTTATTTTAATTAAATAATAAATATTTAAATTAATAAATTTATATTAAAAAATAAAAATGTCATTAATTTAAAAAGAGTAAATATGACTTTAAATAATAAATGACTTATATCAAAATATAAAGTTGCATATATAAATTGAAACAACTAATATAAAAATATTGTCTATTAAAATTAGACAGATAAAATTTATGATAAATGCAATTATGCAAACTAAAGGTTATGTCGAAACTAAAAAAAACAATAAGCTTTGGTATTTTTTAGAAATATTGTGATACTTGTTAATATAATACTTATTTAAAAACAGAGAAAGTATTTATTTTGAAAAATTTATTTAAATTTTTTTATTTCTATTTTCATCAAATGCTCTAGTATACAAAATGTAAAAATATTAAAATTTATTTTGTGTTTAATTATTCTTATCAAATATTGTGTTGTATATAGCCATACTAATATTGTTTTTATCAGAAAAAAAAAAATTTATCTTTATTTATTATTTATCTCGTGATGGTAGCAATTAAATTTGCCGAATTTCAAACAAATTTATTGTGACTTTTCTATTCAATTAACATGGAATGTTTTTAGCTAGTTATAGTTTTTTTTTCCATTATGTATAAAAAATATACAATTTATATTTATCAAGACAAATTATTATGGAAAAAAAATCTACTTTCGTGTCTCTTGAAATTCACAAATAATATAAACAATACACTTAATTAAATTTATTATTTAATGATCTTAAAATATAAATATCATATAAGTGTGTGGTAAGCGGAGGTTATTTTGCAATTTATCAAACTTTTTTTCTACTTTTTATTACATATAGTCATTTTCATTTTCACCATAAGTATATCGATAAATAAATTACATCAATAATATAAGAAAATGATTAATTAATGAAGAATATAATATTTTTTTAAGTAAAAAAATAAGTATAAAAATAAAAAATAGCATTTATATTAAAACACACGATCCTATCAATTCGAGACGAAAGTATTTAACAATGATAGAATATTTGTTTAATCAAGTCTTTTAGTATCATTTTATTAAACCTACCAAAAACCAAATTGTCAACTTATTAATGTTATTGTCAAAAAAAAAAATTCAAAAAGCCTAATAATATTAAAGTTATGGGTGTTACTTTTGAAATAACTTCAATCCACATTACTAAAGCAGAAAGAGATTTTTAAAAATTTAATATTTGGTATTTTAAAAATTTGACAAGTATGCATAAAAAAATAGGATAAATATAATTTTATAAAAATAGTTTTATAATTTTAAAACTCAACAAAATAAATATATTTTTTAAAAATTGTAATCGATAATAATAATTACAATTCTTCTTCAGCTAAAATTCAAATTAGAAAGTACAAATTATTTTTTCTTGACAAATCAAGTGACTAATTAAATTATTACATATTTATTTATTTTTCTGATGATATTTATTATTATTATATAAAATATTAAAAATTTAATTAATTTTTAAATAATAAATAAATAAATTTAAATTATTTATTTATTTTTATTATATTTAAATATTTGTATTAATATAAATGATATAAAATTTATAATTAATGATATAAAATTAATTTATAAAAATAAAATAATTTAAATTAATATAATTAATATAAAGTAATATGTAACATTCTGTTGCATTGCACGGGGTTCTAAGTGCTAGTTGGTCAATAAAAAGATATGTCTTCGACAAGTTATGTTTCAAAAATAAATGTGGGTAAATTACACTAATACTAGCTTGGACAAATATTTTAACAAAAATATCAATCTTAAATATTCATTAATAGCCAACATATTTAAAATATTGATTTAATACAACTTATATTATAACCTATTAAACAGTCTCTCATGTGTCTAAAAAAGTAGACAAAGAAATTATTAAATATGTTACAGTTAAAAAGAACAGTAATTTTAAAAGAACATTTTAAGATGTGTTCTATTGTCAATAATATTTGAATAGGTAAAAATAAAGACAATATTAAAAAAATTAGTATTTATAAAAAATTTCTCAATAAATATTGAGTTCTCATTTACACGGGCTAAATTAAATAAATTTGAAGTTTTTCAACATCAAATTTACATTTTATTGAAACAAATGTTAGATTACAAAATTTTTAGTAGAATTGGGATATAACCATCATTATAATGGTAGAAGAAGATATCAATGAAACCTAATCTCAATCAGGAAAACAAGCTCAAAATTTGTGCACAACAAACTTGTTTACGAACGAATCGAACTTTGAGCCTCTCACGAGTTGTTTGACTCATTTGCAGCCATAGTTTCTGTTTCTCTCCAGAATAAGATATCTTCAAAGTTCTTACAATCTAGTTAAGAAAATAAATGAAAAAAAATGAGAATCATACTTGTGTAAAAACTAGAGCAGGAAATGTTGTGAAAGGGAATAAAGGAATGAGTAATAGAAATTAAAGTTCTAGTATATATGAGTAGTGAAAATTATCATACAAGCAATGTGCAAGAGGAAAGTTGGTGTAATTAGTTTCAAAACTAACTATGTCATGATAAGTGACCATCTAAGGTAATAACCATTATCAAAATCGCCATATACTAGCAAGGTGAAATCAAGTGTTACATTAAATCAGCAAGGACTTAATGGAATAAACAAATGGCGAACTTTTGAGTTTAAAAAGACCACACAAGTTTTAACAGTGGATAAATGATGAAACCTTACAAGATGTGACATATGTCGTGGACATATCTAGCAATACACATTAAGCTATTGCGTATAGTTTAGCATGTTATACAAAAATAAGTCTACTCACATAGGCTAATGCCTTAAATTTCTTTCACTAATTGAGAGATCTCTTATGGTGTGAATAAATGCCAAGTTAAGACTATCATTTAAATATTACATGTAAAATTTAAATGTATAGGTGTCGCTTTGCTATGCATAAAATGAAATTCGTATTATTGAGATCGTTATACATGACCCACCATATATAATGGAATACACCATAAGTTGGGTACTTATGTGATGATTACTGAGTAAATAGTCAAGTCTATTTAAAATTGGAAGCAATCCTATGAGGAAAGATGTTGATTACATTGAAGTTCAAAGCTCTCGCATAATATTAAATAGTATACATGCGCTCCAGTAAGAGAAAAGAATACCATGACACAATTTTTGAGTAAAGTTGCGTGTAAGTCAAACCAATGGAAATATAGGATGAGAATCACAATCAAATGATATAGATTCTTCAATGTGAGACCAAGTGTAGGGGATATTAGTTATTCTTTACAAAAACCACCCCTCAGGACCCTTAAAACTAGGAAGAAGAATGGAGGTTAGACAATTCACTTAATATGTTTGCTAAGTACGCCTATGATTGACACGCGTAAACAAGGACATGTTAGACAATTCATGATCTTCAGGGTGAAGTACCAGTAGTGGAAGGGAAAGTACTACTTTTGAAAACGTTATCACGGCTAAGAATTAAAGTACGTTTGATGCGCTTCTTAAATGCTTCTTAGTGAAACATTACAAGCGGAAACAATTAGGCTTTCATGAGATCATATCAAAATGAATAATTGTACAAAAAGTAGGCTAGGGAGGAGTCACATTGTTCAAGAAATGGATAGCTTGCTTGAAGAGCAAATGAATATCTTTCTTAGACAAAATATGAGCAGCTAAGTAATAACGTCATAAACTCATATATAGTCATTGATTGGTTGGCAGCTTAGATACGAAGTGTTTACTATCTATATGAATGACTTGAGAAAACTTGCACGTGAGAAAAAGAGATTCGTCATGTGGAGTGGGAGATGTTGAAATTAACCGGTCCGTCCGTGACGAGTTATGTGGAAATGAGATTAAATAAATATATATTAAATAAATTGAGTATTACATAGATATTTAATAGGTAATTAGTTTACCTATACAAGGGTTACAAACCCTAGTTACCTAATTTAAAATATACATCATGTGAGTTTTCTTTATAGAGAAAAATCAAACTAAAAAATAAATTTCATCTTTGTCCTCTTCTTACCATAGAGAAAACTAAGTATTTTCTCACGAATTATTTTGCGAGACGCAATAAATAGGGTAGAATAGGCTGTGTGTAATAACTCATCATCGCCGTTCGTGGTTTGTAGTTGGAGGCGGCTGACAACATCATTGTTTTTGAAGTATCTCTTCTTCATTCCGCTACACCAACAAGGTTATATTTACGTTTATGCAATTTATCTTATGCGTTATTGTTTTATTACGACTGCGTTGAGATGTCTTTCAATGTATAATATATCATATGCATAATATTATATTGTGAAATTATTAGTAAATTTTATATGCATACAATGCCTAAGTCAAATTTAAAAGGAATAGGTAGGACTAATATAACATCTCTTTTAAGTTCATGCCAAGTGCATTCATGTTTGGCCAGGGTAGAAAAAGGAAAATGGAGTTTGTAAATGTTAATATATGTATATTAGAATGATAACAAGACAATTAATATAAGTTTGAATAATAATGTAATGAGATAAGTATATAAATAAAAAATCCAAAAATGAAACTTTGGATACTGATTTTTGTCAACATATTGTGTTTGATATTGTTAGAAAATGTAGGACACCATTTTATATTCAATGCTTAACCCACTTCACAAACATTCCAAACAAACAACCCTCAATACTGTATCGTTTTGTTCAACCCTAGGAGGAGCCTACTCCTTCAATTTTAACTTGCCTCCCCATTTATTGTCCTCTTTTTGAATTTCACACTCCCTTTTATTGCCATTCATCTTCCAAATTTATTGCACCTTCTACATCATCTCATTTCTATTTTTATTTAAATTCTTCTTTCAATATTTACTCTTTCCGTTTAATTTTAAATCTCAATTTTTATTACACATTTTAAAAAATCTCATTTAATAAAATAATTTTTTCAAATTTATCATTATATTAAAATTACACATAAAAATATGATTGATTATATGAAATAAAGATTTCTTAGAAATATGAACATCTATCATTAATATATAAGGGTATTTTAGTAATATTTTTGTAAGAAATTAGATTATGACACTTATTTTGGGACTACCAAAGTGCAATCTTGTGACACTTAAAATGAGACTGAGGAAGTATTTTTATCTTTGAATATTTTTATTCAAACATTCTAATCTACAAAAAAAAATACTAAATTAGCTCCTTGTTGGTCAATTATATTTACAAGTTTTTTATATTTTTTTGTTAGATCATCCGTACAATATATTCTTGAAATATTGTTCATTAAAATTAGGTCTGGATGACTATATCTACCTATTTTTACCAAATTTCATTTACTTTTTCAATAAAACTCTAACAATATTTAACCATATTTTACCACAAAAAATTTAATTTTTTTAATTTTATAAAGATAAAAAGTCGAAAGGTAACATACTAAATTTCTATCATTACATATTTCAAGTTTCAAGGGACTCAAATATCAATCATGATGACCATATTAACAAAACTTAATCATCAAAAAATCCCTCCTAAGATAAGAAACATAATTAATATATAATTACCTTTTCATCCTTTTTCTTTTCTTTTTTTAAAGACCATAATGCTGCACGTTTTAAATATATATACTCTGACGAAACCTTTCAAAGCACACCTTCTCCTTCCCAACTTCAACGCGGATAGCCTTCTTTCTTCTCTGCTCTCAATAGTCTCGTTCCTCCTCCTGCATTTTTCTCTTCTTCAATCCATTCAACCATTCTTTCTTTCTTCTTGTTTATATATGTGTTTTTAAAGCTTTGAGCTTGAAGTTTCCTTCTTTAATATTATGGCTAAAGCAAAGTGTAATGCTAAAAAAATTTCCTACATTTCTGTTCCGTCCCAGATTATCAATTCATTGTCTTCTTCTTCACTTCAATCTTTACTTCTTTCTCCGAAAAAACAACAGCCAAGATACAGATTCTCTTATTTTTTTGGTTTCAATTCATATAGGAGTCCTAAGTTTTGGTTCTTTTTTCTCTTTCTTTTTGGTATTTTTGGTATGGTTAAGTTATGGTTCAAACTTGACCCTTTAGACCCTTTTTCACCATACCCTTGTTTCACTTCAAATCAGGATTCAAAAGGGTTCTCAAGATCACAGCTTGGTTTTGCTTCAAATGGTGAAAATAAAGATGACAATAGTCAAGAAAGCGAGTCAAAACTTGTGAACAATGCTTTAAAGATTGAGGCTTTAGAGCGTGATTTAGAATCTGGTGAAAATGAGGGAGTGATTGAGTTTTGGAAGCAGCCTGATGGGTTGGGTTATAAACCATGTTTGCACTTTAGTAGAGAATATGGGAAAACAAGTGAGGTTATAGTTAAGGATAGAAGAAAGTATTTACTTGTAGTTGTTTCTGGTGGAATGAATCAGCAGAGGAATCAGATTGTTGATGCTGTTGTTATTGCTAGGATTCTTGGTGCTGCTTTGGTTGTTCCAATCTTGCAAGTTAATGTTATTTGGGGAGATGAAAGGTGAGGAATGAATCTGACATTTTTGCTTTTTTTTTTTTTTTCAGATTTAGAAGATTTCTTAGATTATAAAAAATGGTTATTTGATTAAATGCAGTAATGTGTCTTGATGAGGATTCATTTTCTTTTCTTGGAAAGTTTATCTCTTGATGTCACTTGGAAAGTTTTCTTAGGTCTGTTTAACAATTTTTAACAAGCTTTCTATATTTGTTAGCAATACCTTTTAAATGGATCAGTTTTAATAATGGAAGTTTTCAGATGTGCGTACTTAATCATCTTTGAGCCAATGTGTTCTGCGTTTGACTTTTTTTAATCTGTTTATACATTTCTAAAGGAGCATTGTAGTCAGGATTTGATATGAATGTGATTGTATTTGGTTGGACAGTGAATTTTCTGACATATTCGATTTGGAGCACTTCAAGAGGGTTCTAGCAAATGATGTCAGGATAGTTTCTTCATTGCCATCAACACATATCATGACAAGACCCGTGGAGGAGAAGCGAACTCCGCTCCATGTCTCACCTCAATGGATTCGTTCTCGTTATCTCAGGCGGGTATGGTTTCCTATCCAATCTGTGGCAAATGCTGTTGAATTTGTTGTTTTGAAAAATGACAAGTACAGAATTAGTTAATGAGAAACTCAAAGATGATTGCATAAGCTAACATGATAATTTGGATGGCCTGCAGCTTTTGGTTTTTCAGAAAGCATATACGTGGCCCACTATTAGTTATGGTATAGTTGAGCATGGATATGCATCTTCTTTGCCCTGTCTTGTTTTGCATATGAGAGGACTATGTCCTGTAGTTGAGAAGAATAGTTGGTTTGAGATTAGTTGTTTTTGTCGCAAAAAGAAATAGGTAGAAAATTATTTACTGGAAAAAATGTTCTCATCTTGTCCATTTCTTTCAATTTATGGTTTTGGAAGTTCACTTCCTTTGTCTTTGATGAAACAAAAAACTTAATCTTGATCTCTATGTTTTGCAGCTTAACAGGGAAGGGGTTTTGCTTTTGCGAGGTCTGGATTCACGACTCTCTAAAGATCTTCCTTCTGACCTTCAGAAACTACGATGCAAGGTAATACAGAATACACGGGTTTGTTTGTGCTGGTTTTCCTTGTGTAAAACATTGGATTTGAATGTGGAAGGGGAAGTGGTTCTTCATAGGAGTATTTTGAATTGTTTCAGGTGGCATTCCATGCTTTGAGGTTTGCTCCACCTATTTTGGCAGTTGGGAACAAACTTTCGGAGAGGATGCGAAGTAAGGGACCTTATCTTGCTCTCCATTTAAGAATGGAGAAAGATGTGTGGGTGAGGACTGGCTGTCTTCCTGGTTTGACACCTGAATATGATGAGATGGTCAATAACGAGAGGAAACGGCGACCTGAGCTCCTAACTGCAAGGTCAAACATGACTTACCATGAGCGAAAGCTTGCTGGTTTATGTCCCCTGAATGCATTGGAGGTAACAAGGTAAGGATTTGTTAGCTATGGTCATTAATCTTATAACTACGCAGTTGCAGTAGTTCTCATCTATAAATCTTTTCTAACTGATGAATTCTTTTGTATGTTCTCATTGCATTAGACTGCTCAAAGCTCTTGGAGCTCCAAAAAGTGCAAGAATATATTGGGCTGGAGGCCAGCCTCTCGGTGGCGAAGATGCGTTGTTGCCATTAACCAGTGAATTTCCTCATTTCTACAACAAAGAAGACCTTGCTTTACCTGGTGAACTAAAACCATTTGTCAACAAGGCATCTATTATGGCTGCTATTGATTACATCGTCTCCGAGAGCAGCGATGTTTTTATGCCTTCTCACGGAGGAAATATGGGTCATGCAATCCAGGTAATGTCAACTGTGGCCGAACATTATTCAGTGTAAAGTTTAGAGTCTATAGGGAATTAGAAACTGAAATTTTTTCTGTTGGTGCAGGGTCATCGAGCCTATGCAGGGCACAAGAAGTATATAACTCCAAACAAGAGACATATGCTCCCATATTTTCTCAGTTCATCTCTGCCTGAAGCGGAGTTTAACAGAGTCATCAAGGAGTTGCATCAAGACTCCTTAGGCCAGCCTGAACTCAGGAATAGCAAAGTTGGAAGGGATGTCACAAAGTATCCAATCCCTGAATGTATGTGCAACGATTCACACAGTCATTCAACCCTGTGATCGAGTTCTAAGAACTGCTGAAATGAAGTCTGAAATGCAAGAAATCACTTAGTGAAGGAATCTTGAAATTTATCGGTGAATCCCAAGATATGAAGCCTGGCCAGAAGCTCGACGATGATAATATTCATGGCAATGATGGTTCCTGAAAAGCCAGTTCTGGAGAGTAGCCATTGCAGGTGCACTATTCCTGCAAGTTAACTCTCTTATTTATTGCAATATGCTTTTTTCCACATGTGTACGTATTGTATATGAGAGGCAAATAGGTAATGATATGACCAAAATAATATGTATAATACAGGGTCATTATTTCATTCTTTATAGTTAGTTTATAGGTTCATTTTTTTAAAAATCTCTTTCCACTCCAGAATAGATTTTGTAGCCCAAGTCATTCTTTTGTGTTAAACCTACGTACCACTGATCAATACATTTATAACAGAGCATTTTCATTATTTCAGCCATTTCCACTTGAACTGTGTTGTGTTTCTTTTTTGATGATAATTTACAGTAGACTTTACGTTCCTGTGACCGATGTCGCTTACTGAGTTATTTGTCCTCCGTTGGCCTTGTTTTGGCTATGGAATGAACGATCTTAGAACATATAATGAACGATCTTGGAATGTATTGGTTACCTTCTATTCATAGTTGCACCATCATCATTGGATAAAATAGAAGAAAAACTCCATCTGAGATGCAAAAACTGTCTAAGATTAAGTGAAGGAAGTGCAAAGTCTTTTAATTATTCTGTTAATTTTGTTACACTTGTTATTTTGGTGAAGATTTAAACCTATTCTACCCTGAATCCCCTTATTCCCATTGATGAGACTCGACCAAGTTGGTAAAGAAGTTTGAACTTACTTTCCTGGAGATGAAACCATACAAGTTCAAACTAAAACATGGTTTTGGAAGTTTGTTGTATACAAGGAATGGTAAACACAAGAATCTAGTTTTTTATTTAATGGAAATGCTTTCTTAAATTTGATTTATTATGGCACACCTAATGGTGCTACAAAATTTCTTATTATTACTCTAGGTCTTTGAGTAGGTTACATTTATTGGGATTTATTACTTCATTCAGCTGACTGATATCAAAGACTCGCTTTATCAGATGGAAATGCTGTTAGGAACTCCCTTCCCTGTGACCCCTGGAGTGGAGAATGGCTTCAGGAGCTCGTATGGAACAACTCCGGCTCCAGTTCTGTTCTTCAGATTCATGTCAGCATTCCGTTCATCGATGATCCCTTCAAGCTCCTTCAGTCTAGCATTGAATTTTTCGTATGCGGCTTTGATGATAGGATCTTCACCCCAAGAGGGCTCCAATGTCTCACCAATGTACTCCTCTTCTGGCGAATGACTTGATAGAACATCCAAAACAGCCAAGACAGTTGTTGCTTGAATCTGTGAGGGGAAGCATTTCAACAATGAAGCTTCAGGTTTCTTAATGAAGAGTTTGAATTCCTCTTCTGTCGGATCCTCAGTTGGCATGTTGGTTCGAGCTATTGTTGGCCTGTTCGGGAAGTACCCTGCAAACACATACTGTCCAAAGTTTACAGCAGCATGATGTCCTGCAGTCACCCAAATTATGGTAGTTAAGACTTGCACAAGGTCTTCTTGTGTTTTCAGGGTAGGCCACCATGGCTCATCCTTCTTGTCTTCATGACCTTTTGTTCGAACTTCTGTCCACCATTCCTGAAGCTCGTTATCATTCTCCACCATGCTTGCTTGTGGGTAGTAATGGTTGACGTAGTCGCTAACCCATTGCTTGATTGCATTCCAGAGGACAAGGCCATCATTTGCAAATGGATAGTCTTCGATTGTGAGCTTCAGGCCATGCATTGCAGTTGGATCCTCCACTGCCAATCCCCTGGATGTTCATCAAGTAAAGGAATCAGTTAAAAAGGTTAGTTCTACCCAAAATTTTACTGTTGTGCAAGCAAAATACCTTCTGATTAGGTCGGCTGGCAATGCTTCTGTGTCGAAGCGCCATTGCTTGTCATAAGCAGCTGCGCAGAGTTCCATTGAGTACTTTCCAGGAGAAAAAGTTCTTTCTATTATTCCTCCTGCATTGATCAAGCTCAATCGTGCTAATGCATTAATTTCCATCGTGTATCGGAAGTGAGGTTTTAGAAGTCTGTACACAGGATGCATTTCACTGAGTTGCCTGTTAGCTGCAATGATATATGGCTCTGTGCAGCAGTGTGTTCTCAACCTGAAAAAGAAAAATAAAGCAAAGTTTCATAGTGAGAACATGCTTCGATCTGGCAAGTAAATCTCCTGTTTCTAACAATGCAACTGGTTTATGAAGGTTAACAGGTCACTTACCAGTGAGAAGCAAGCTGGTGATAGCCAGAGTCATGAGCTAAAACATGAGCTTTGGCCATCCTCCAAAGCCAGCATTCAGTGGCATCATTTCCAGGTGTGAAGACTTGCTTCCACTGCGGCTTGCCGTCGGCAGGAGGTCTAGTAAGTTCAATGGCAATAGGCTTCAATGTGCCCTCATCTGTTAAAAAGAATAGTGTTCTTGAACCATATAAAGTGGTTCGTTCAAGTTCTCTCACTTTGTTCACAAAAGGTAATAACAAGTCATGATAATCCAACATGAACAGTTTGTTTTGCTCCAAAGCCTAAAACCACATCAGATTTAAACATGTTAATGACCAAACTGGCTAAAAAGAATGAATCAACTCATGAAAAATGTCGAATTTAGTCACCTCCGGAACGGACATGATTCCTCGAATTTCTTTTTCGACAAGTTCTGTTGTAATCAGTGATTCAGGTGAGCCGTAGGTTTCAGGGTCTAGTTTACTCATTAGAGGCCATTCCTACAAGAATAAGCAACATATAAATCAAGTTCCCATTCTGTTTCAATGTCTTTCATGGAGTTTACAGTTACAGTGTAGCTTATAACAAGGCTTTTACTTTGACTAGTTGCAGGCTTAAAGGGTTAAGACCAGCCAGAGTCTGACGAGAAAATTCTTCATCCCTGAACCAAGCAAATTTATCTCCTGCAAAATAAAAATTAAAATTTTCTGTAGATGAGACCACATTCTCATTGCTTCAAAACAAAAATTTATATTATATATTTTTTAGAGAATCATACTGTCAATCATCTCAGGAGTCTCAAATTGCAAAACTGCATCTTTTTGATCGTCGAGAGCTTTCACCATCCGCGGCAGGAGTGTCCGAAAGAAACCAGCTTCTTTAGGCAACTCAAATCCTTCATCAAAGAGCGAGTCTATCTTAGTGAAGTAAGGGAATCCAAGTTTGGGATCAACCAAGGCAGTCTCAATCTGTGGAACCAATGCGTGTAGAACAGATTTCACTGTCTTTACTGAGAATGTTCCCAGTTTCACATCTGAGAATACCTCGTCTCTTGGCACATACACATCAATCAAGTTTCTTGATTCTGACAATGGGTCTACATTCATAGAAATTTTACATTCATTAGACAAAACAAAAAAAAAGTTCATCATATGAATTCTCAACTTAATAATTTAATTGCATACCAGTTTTAGAGCGAGGACGACCAGTTCTACAACGACGAGGGTAGGGGCGCTCGTTGCCGCCAAGAACAGGTCGAGCAAGATTACTGGTTAAATCAGGGAAACCAAGATCATTATATGTGTCATAGTCATATATTCTTTCGAATGATTTCCTTTCTCCTTGGCCATTTCCTCTTAGGTTTCCTAACTCCTCTTCTCTTAATCTCTTCAATCCACTTGGTGTGTCGGCTGGTAAGTATGACTGTTACATAAATGTTCATGTTTATTAGCAACTCACCATGATTATAACATTTCTTTCAATGAGCTTAAATTTAGAAAAATGTAAGATTTTAGAAAGTTAAGTCTGTGCAGACTCCAATTTTCAATTGTTATAAATATTTAAATTTTGATATACTTTTGTGTATTTGTGCAAGGAAATACACACAAAATAGATAGCAAGACTAGATTGCATAGTCAAATTAAGTAGGTCTATCAATTTTTTATGCAAGAATACGATTGACTTTATGTCACAAATAATGATATTTGATAGAATATAGTAAGATACAATTATAACACGACTAACACGATTGACATTTCAGTCAAAAATGTAGGGAGAATAATATATATTGATAGAAAACAATATGTTTGAATATTATACATATAGTGAATCTATCATAGTCTCTTAATTTAATTTGAAAAGTGTTGTTAGAGTAATTACTAAATGCTAAACATATAATTAATTTAATATATAGTAATTAATTTGATAGGTAAAAAATAAAAGAAAAAAAATAGAAAGAAGACCTTGTTGGTAAAGAAAATTCTCTTGGTAGGGTTGTCATGCTTGGAGTGAACCCATGAATCACAAGTGATATTAATAGGACCCATTGGGAGACCTTCAAGGACTATGTCCTTCAGGAATGTCTCTTTGTGATGTTCATTCTCAACTAAAACTGCACCAATCTCTCCAAATCCATCTGGAACTGTGAATGTCGTCTCATATTTCACCTCATCAAGGCGTTGGCTTACTTTATGAGCATATCCCTTTATTGTGCCCCTCTCCAATCCTGTTTCTGCATTCCCGCATCAAATATTATGCCCTACTTTCATTTATAAATAACCTATGTAACATTAAAGCTTAAAACCATAATCATCAAACAATCAAGTTTGCTGTGTTCCAACTAAATTTTTTTGATAAGAATACTAAAAATAAACAAATTTAAAATAGTACAAAAATAAAAATAGGAATGGTGGGCGGTAACAATATCGAACCAGACACGACACGGGGTCTCCGTTACTGTTTCCCACATCAAAATTAATCCTTACTTTCATTTATTATAAGCTAAGTAACACTAAGGTTAAAAGAAAAGTGATCAAGTAAGTTTTAGATGGTGACGAATCTAGAAAATTCTGTTAAGGAAATAAAAAATAGATAAATTTAAAATATTACAGGAACAAACATGGAAATAGATGGCAGAACTAAGAAAAATTATAGTACAAAGAGCGACACTACAGGTCGAAACACCAAAACAAAGCAGCCACAGCCTGCTCTTTGTCTCCGTCACTGATTCCAGTTAGATCATTTAGTCTTGATTCTTTTATTCTTTTTTAAACGTAGTTTCAACTACGATCGGAATTAACTAATCAACATAAGTTTACGATCAGAGGTACTTACTGGGATCAACCTCGGAGCTAACAAGCTCCAAAAGAAAAGATTTTCCAATAATGTCAGCTAAATCATCAATAGGAGTTGTTATACCAAGATTGGCAATGGTTCCTCCAACCGTCACTTTCACAGTCACAGTTGCGCTAACTTTCGTTGCATTTCTGTTTTTTGTGGGCAAAAACATGGACGAAATGGTTTCAAATTCACCCGAGGCAGCTCGAATGCTCAGGTTTCTTCTTTGTGTTGCATTAGGTGAGCTATGGCGGCGATTCAAATAAGTACTAGGAATTGAAATGCGCGGTGTGTTGCTTAAAATTGAGGGGTTTGGCGACGAATAGAAGTGTTTGTTTGTGTTGAGCTTTGAGTTCAGCATTTTTGTGAGGTTTTTGAATAGTTTGATGAGAAAATGAGTTGAAATCAACAATTGCAACCTTTTTCTTTATGCCTTGTGAATCTGAAGAGACTCTCTATTTATAGTTTTCATGGATAAGACAACGCAGTCAATATCCAACACTCTCTTTTTTTTTTTTTTTTAAAATCTTATAAATACAAATGATTGAATTTTTTGTAAAACAGTAATTTTTTTTCCTCAAAGTTTCCTTTTATTTTTTTCTTCAAATTTAATATGCATTATATAGTTTAAATATACATAATTGTTCGTATTTCTCATTTTTAATTTGTTCATATATATATTTTTGATAAGTCATTTTATTTACTACCACTAGAGTTCAAACTTTTACTTTTTGGTGCTGGTGTGTTTGATAAAAGTCTCTTTGATAAAATCTTTTGGACAATTTATTTTATTAATTTGCTCTTAAGAAGAAGTTTATTTGTTATATATATATGAACTGAATTTTTTATGATTATTTATTCTTATTTTTAATGGTAGCATTTATTATATGATTAAATGTTTTTTCGAGTACTACTTATAATTAATTTATAAAATAAGATAGAATTTATTTGATATTATTGTTTGAAAAGGTTATAACATTTTTTGTATAAAAATATTTTTAAGCATTTGTTAATGTTAGAAGACTTCTTTTGCCAATAGAGTTTTTAGTGAAATTTTTTTTTGACAAAATGATAATTTGATATTCTATCAAAAAATAAAAAATTGCTGTTAAACATAAAAATTCATTTTTTAATAAAATATATATTTAATTTTAATTTAATTTTTATAAAATATAATATATTCAATGTATTCTTTTATGATAAAAATGACTAAATTAAAATATTATTTTATTTACAAATTAAAATGAATATTATATAAAAATTAAAAATTTTAATTTTAGTAATTTTATTTTGAATTTTTATTTTTAAAATAATTAACAAGAATATATTTTAATGAAAATTTTAAGATAATTTTACAATTAACAATAATTTTTATATCACGTTCCAAAAAAATCACATAATTTTTCAACAATAATTTTAAATATAACCTTTTCTTATTCGATAACAGTGATTAAAAAAAAAAAATTCTAAACATACCTATAATTTACTTGATTTATTTCGTAATTTCTGAATAAGTTTAAAGAATTGTAAACATTGGGTTAGACAAACCAGAGTCGGATCATTTAAACAAATTGGGATTAGATGCCACAATAATTGAGTTGAATAAAAGGCTCGTAGTTGGTTTGATTACTTCATCAAGGTGGCAACTAAAAATAACATAGACATGAATTTATACAATCGAACCTACTTTCTCAACTTACTAATTTGGTTTAATCTGTAAACCTTTTTTCATAAATTTTTTTGTGAACCTTGTCTCTCTCACTTAAATCTCTAGTTATTCTTTAGCCTATAATGCAACATTGCAATCTGCTAATTTATTGTAATATCTAATCCCTTCTATAGGAGTGTAAATTACCCAAGCCACTTGTGAGCCATTCACGTTCAACTTGATAATAGCTTTTTTGTGACTTGGTCTGTTAATAAATTAGCCAAATTTGAAAAAAATAGGTTCGGTTAGTAGATGAGCTGAGCTTCAACACTCCAAAGTTCGGCTCGGTAAAGTTCGTAAACATGCTCGTTTGAGTGTTCATGAACAAACTCGTGAACAAACTCGCAAATAAGCTCACAAAAGCTCGTTTATAAGCTTGATTAGTAAAAATTTAGAGTTTAAATCCCTATACTCTTAACCTATAAGGTGTAACCCCTAAATCCTAAATCTTCTGGAATTAAATTTTTCAGATTTAACTTGCCCTTTTGGATTTAGGGTTAATGTAGAGTTTTCATTAGCATGATATAATTTAATAAAGTGAGTAGAGATGTAAATGAGTCGAGCCGTTCGTGAGCAACTCGACGAACAAGCTCGTAATCATGTTTTTGAACTGGCTCATTAAAACTCGTGAACAAAATCATTTATTAAGTCCGTAATAATTTTGTAAACATGCTCATTTACTATATTTGTTTAAAAGGTTCATTTTAGGCTCGTGAGCATACTTGTTTAAGAGGCTTGCTAGCTTGCGAAGTTTAAAGGAGCTTAATTTAAAAAAATTTTGAGCTCGACAAAAAGCTCGGTTCAAACTTGAACTTGTAAAATTTGACGAGTGAAGCTTGAAAATTCCAAAGCTCAACTCGGCTCTGATCGACTCGATTATCGCCCTACCCTTGTAATTTGATTATGTGTATACATAGATATCATTTATCATGATCCAAATTGAGATAGCGATCCGCATAAGATATGGATCTTCTATAAAAGTCAGCCAACACAAAACTACCCTTAAAATACGTGCAAAAAATTGAATTAAATAACTAATTTTATTAAATTTAAATAATAATTAAAAATATTCCATACACAAATAAATATAACTAAAATTAGTTTGTAGCTCAAAATAAATAGTATATCAAAATAATATTAAGTGACCAAAAAAATCTTTTAGACAAGTGTGAAGTATCAAAATAAAGTAAAGTGAGTCAACTTAAGGACTCAAACTAACAAAACAGGCCTCGTTGCCACGGAGATATAGGCGTGTAAGTTGGTTTCGAATTGCCAGAATTGGTGGTTCACGGGAAAATTATAGGAATGTCACTTTTAACATTTCTATAATTAAAAATGCCTATGTATGTTATTATATTTGTAGAAATATTAGAATTTTAATACACAATTATGAAAATGCCTCATTTTAAATTCACAATCACAAAAATAGAATTCAGCTGATTTTTTTAAATAACTTCCATAATTTGAAACAATTCAAATGTGTAACTTCCATTTGATTTTAAAAACTGTCATATTTAATCCTAAAATCAATGTAATGTTGTTCTCATATGTTTATTGCCTAAAAAATTTGAAAATTTTAACAACCCATTATAGAAATACAAACATTGCAGAAATCAACAGAAATACAATGTTCTAACATAGGTAAACATATTTTGTCCCGAAGAGCAAAGTTCATTTTTGTTCATTTTTGTTCAATAAAAGTACATGTAAATTTAAACAGTAAGGGGAAAGAAATGTATATATGTTCATAAATGTTTATTTTTGTTGTTTTATGTTAATTTTTAAAATTATTTTCATGCCATGAAAAACATTCATGTCTACATTTCCAACAGTAACTAAACAAAAATTAACCAAAAAGAACAAATAAACTCTTATAAACAAATAAAAAAGGAACAAATTTTGT
>CANYCX010076861.1:0-10524 GCA_948193385.1 Breynia disticha f. nivosa
TTCGATTCCAAATTTCTGCCTCTAGCCTGATTTTTATTTTTTATTTTCAAAATAATATAAAATATTTTTTTATCTGTTTTGCAGTGCAAATTAACAAGCTATTGGCCAAATTACAAAAATTAGACCCTGAGCAGACAAATGCTTTCTGGTACGAGGTGCTTCAGGTTTACGCTTCAGATGACTACATCCGACTCATCCTTACAGACATTTCATCAATTTTAAAGTCTGAAGAAAGTGGCTATTATAGAATTCTCTCAATGTCACTAGATTTATACCATGGTAGTTTGTCGTTGGAGTGTCTTCATCAAATAATCACTTCCTTTGGTAACAATTTTCTGGATAATGAAGACATGTTTTCCTGTTTCATCATTGTTGTTAGGAGCTATATGAACGAATTTGGGACAGAGCTGAGGAGATCGACAGTTGATATTGTATTCCCCCATTTGGGTTCCAATGTCGTGTCCACCTTTGAAGATGTTGTGGAGTGGCTGAACTCAATGCTTAAGAATGAGGATATGCATCAACGAGATGCAAGGAGAGCTATGGAGTATGTTGAAAATCTGTTTGTTTTGTTTCTAGATGTTCTCGCCACATTTGATTTCGAGGGAGGGTCGGGTGTCGAAGGTGAAATTTTGACACTTTTAGAGGAAGCTGTAGCTGCACCTACGTCAACTAGTTGAATCTGAGCATCTTCAATGGGTTATTCAGAACATATACCCACTTGAAATTAGCCTGATTATTCCTTTTTCTGTGCGAAGGGAATTTTACTGTTATCAGATACATGATTTTCAATTGTAGTGCTAAAAATTCTAAGACAATCATAGATCGTGTCTGTAAAACCCTTTTTCATCATGTTAAATATCATGTATTGGCAACGGAGGTTGTAATGGAAATATTTGGTTACAATCTGGCTAATCCAAACCAGAGAAATAATAGGTTGGGCTGGATGAACGATTTAGCTGAATGGATTTCAGAGACATTGGAGCCAGAATTGGGAGCTGGAATGAAATTAGTCTTTATGGGTTTAGTTATTGCAAAAACAGAAGATACGAGGCACGCTCCTTCGTTTGTGACAAAGATGAATCGATTATTATCAGTTTGTTTTTATCTTTACATTGCTTTTCTAAACTGTATTAATTGTACAGAAGTAATATAGGTAAACCTCTAGTTAAGTTGCCTTTTGCTTATGTGCCACTTTAAATTGATGTGCATTGTTCAGTTCTCATTGGTTGAGACATGACAATACAAGCCAAGTGCTTTAAGCTCAGCTAAAATTTCAGATGAAATTTTAGTAATTTTTTAACCAAGCTTTGTACTAAGAAATATGTCTAGAGTTTATGTACACTTTCTGAACTCTAAAGGAGTGTTAATCATGTAGCATACGAATATGATTAGCATATGAATGCATTTCCGTCCTTTAAATGTGGCTTAGTTAGAAGTTCTGTATATTTGCTTGTGCTTATGTGTTTAACAGTTTTGTTAATATCTACAGAGTTCTAACACATAACTTTTGGTTGGCAGAGTGAAAAAATATGTGGGTCGATATTCAAAAACTCTGCTCGATTACAGTCTTAGGCATGGTTTTGGTTGGATTATGATTAATTAAAGATTTAAATATTTTTGTTTAAATTTAGATTAATATTTGGGTGTTTTGAAGTTTTTAGGTTTAGGTTTATTTTTTTTTAAATTTTGAGAATTGTTTTGTAAATTATTTTTCAAAAAAAAAAGATTATTCTAAAAATATTTTAACAATTAGACTATTTCGAAATTGTTTAAATATGCTCACATATTTATGCTAAACGTGACAAGTTCGAGTATTCTACTCTTCATTCGGCCAAAAAAACAAGTCAGTAGTGACCTGACACGAAGTGACCTCTAAAATGACTTTCATTTAGCATTCTGTAGATGCACTCTAAAATGTAGTTGATTTAATTTGAAAAGATTCTATAATTTTAGTTGGTAATATAGGGATGATAATTTTTAATAAACTAATACGATTTGTGAGTATACGATTATGACACGATACAAATAACATAAATTTACTTTTTAGAATATTTATTCATAAATAATGATATTTGATAGAAAAAATAACCTGACACGATTATGACTAACATGAATTGTTACCATACTTTATACTTTATGGTTTGAGTTATAATATTTGGTTAAATTTTGTAATGCTATGGAAAGGCAAAAATGAATGTAGTTAATTTATGTTAATTTTAGATTCATTTTAAATGCGTACTTAAATTTTGTAATAAAAATATTTAGTGAATAGTATGTGTTGTATAAAAAAGAATGTAAAAGAATTTTGCACGACTAAAATTTTGTAATAAAAAATTAATTGTGAAAAATAAGTGTAATTAAAAATGAAGCTATGAAAATTTTCTTTTATGTGACTAAAATTTTGTAATGAAAAAAATAATTGTCAAAGGTTAAAAATTTTAATGAATTTAAGCATATAAATTATTTTTTTAATAAAACTATGATATTTATATAAATTTGTATTATTTATTCAAATTATTAAATTTTTAACATTTTCATTTATTTTATGAAAAAAGTTTATATTTTTTAATTATTATCAGAATTTTAAAAAACAAATCATTATTTAATTATGATTACTAGTTTACAATTCAATTAAATTTTTGAAATAATGATTAAAATTTATTATGATTAGGTAATGATTAAATTATGGTTGAAATCATTAGTTTAGATGAAATTGGTTAATTTATGATTGAATTAATAATTGAATTTGTGTAATCATTACTTAAGTGATTGGCTAATGTAGAAGATAAATGATTTGATTGGTTTTCATTAGTCAAATTAATGGAAACCCAACAATCAGCCATCTTTGCTAATTATTTTTTCAAACACCCCTAAGTATTACTAGTTTTTTTCATCTTGTTTTGCTAATTGCATTTTCTTTGAACTTTCATTTGTTAAAATGCCCGCAAGAACGATCTACAGGAACTATCAATTTTTTGTCGATTCGCAATGTTTCAAAAGTCGTGTGTCATTAATATGGGAAGCCCCGGAAGGATACCAAGACTTGAGATTTGATATCTCATAGATTGTGTTGTAATGGTGTTAAGACTTATAAATCAAGCAGGTTTGACGGGCATTGTATTCGCTAATTGAGGTTCGATCACAATTCATAATATGTGATCGAAAAATATTAGAGATACAAGATTTAATAAAAAAATTATTTATAATAATTGTGAAAGCTAATTGAGGTGGTTACTGAATTTAGTGGTTTTTTTTTTAAATGTGTCATCTCTAGAGCATTGGAAAAGATTCTTGAGAAATCGCGATTAAGTTCATTCAGTAATTGTAGTGTTGCAGGAGACTCGGTCAAGCAATTACAAATCAATCTTACCAATGATTTGGCTCGTTCTTGAGGATAGTTCCTTTCCGTTGAGTGATCAATAAAAATACTACTCTTGAAAAAATTATTGTATAAGTTAAGAGAGTTGATTTTAAATCTCTTAAATAAAAATACTCTTATTCAATTCTTTCAAAATTAAGAGAGTTGAATTAATTTAATATAGTGTCTTGGAGGTTTTTATTTTATTTTATATGCTCTCTTAAATAAGAGAAAATATTCTCTAAAAAAATCTCTTACACATGGTCTAAGAAGTTGATATTTTTATGTGTTTGTAATGCATCAACTATTTGAAAAACTTACAATTAATTTTTATTATCTACAATGTTTTCGAATACAACAATATTAGAATTTTACCTACAAATATTTTGACTATAATTTTTATATTATAATCTTAATTTACACCATAATTAACATCAATGATGTCTCCTTTATGAACAAATTAAATTTTCAAACCACAACTTGGCATCAATATTTTAACAACAAATTGTCATATTGCTACAAATTTATTGACATCAATATTTTAACAAAAAATTATTACTATGCCGCAAAGTCAAGAATAAATCAAATGTACAAAGAAAAGTGTATTTTAACATCAATATATATAAAGAAAAGTGTTGATGTTTACATTGTCATTAATGTACCGATACATGTATCACACCCTTATCGTAATAGTTTATAATTCAAAAAAAATGTAGAAATTGAGAACAAATCAAATTTATAAAATTTAAAATATGTAAGATTGAGAATCTTGGTGGATTAACTTGAGAATTTGGTGTTCTTGCTTATAAAAGTTGACGAAAGAGTTACCCTCAAGAATTCATTAAATTTAAACAGTTACCATAAACAATAAAACACAAAATAATTGTCATATTTAATTATAAAATTAAAGAAGCAATAATTAATAATTTTCATAATTAATCTTTAAAAAGAGAAATCAACATTTATCATCATACTCATCAATATAAATTCAAAAAAGGCACATTTATAATTAACTGTGAACAACAAAAACATGACTGTCTTAAAAACTATTGTGGCCTTGGACAAATTTTAATTATCTGATCTCGTATTATTTTTATATAAAAATACTAATTATACTTAAAATTTTGATTCTTTAATATTTTGTGAGTGAAATTTTAAATTAAATTATTATGTAAGTTTATAAAGTAATTTTTGACTTTTAACAGAGTAAGATATAAATATAAAATAATCATTTGATTCTTTTAAGGTCTAAGTCAATTTGAAAAATATTATATTATACAATCCATGACAAATTATAAAAGACAAAACACAATTTATACATGAACTAAGTTTATTTTTTTCTAAAGTGTTCATGATAATTTTTTTATAAATACAAATTATCAACAAATTATATATTTTCACATATGATTAGCGTATGTTGACGATATTGCCTAAAGACAGGCCTTCCAAATCGAAGCCCACATTTGATAAATAAGAGTTAAAGAAAGTGGAGTCCCAGTTGAGCAAACCAAAACAAATCAGTCCTAGAAAAATTGTTAATTGAGACCCAGCGATCTCCAGAATCTTCTTACCTTTTATTTCGCCCATAGCTTCAACCACCAACACCTCCAATTCCAATTCATCCCCTATTCCTCTTCTTACAGGTCTGCTACCCTCTTTTTGTTAATTATTTTTGTTCTAGACTTCTACTTTTTCATTTCTTGATTCTGATTCTCCAATGTTTCTTTGATTTGCTTTATTATGGTCGGGTTTCGTCTGTTTGTGTTGTCTAATTGGGTTTTTCTTTATTTCGTTGGAATCGAAGAATTGTGGGTTTCGTGTTTTCTTAAGGGTTTAGGGATTTAGATGCTGAAATTTTGTTGTTTTTTTTTGTTTTCTTTCAAGAGTTTTGGTTATTGTTTCTAATAACGTTAATTTTATTAGGTTTGAGACAGTCTTATTGCTATTGAGGTTTGTTTTAGGCTAGCAATGGCGGGAGGTTTAGGCGAATCGAGCGAGATGAGATCCGAAAGTTCATCTTATTCGGGCAACAATGCGAATGATGCCGGTGATTTCGAATGCAATATTTGCTTTGAATTAGCTCAAGACCCCATTGTTACCCTTTGTGGGCATCTTTTTTGTTGGCCGTGTTTGTATAGATGGCTGCATCATCACTCACATTCTCATGAATGTCCAGTTTGCAAAGCTCTCATTCAAGAGGAGAAATTGGTTCCACTTTATGGTCGAGGCAAAATGCAGACTGATCCTCGTTCCAAATCATATCCTGACATTGATATACCAAATCGTCCGTCTGGCCAAAGGCCTCAAACTGCCCCTCCACCAGAACAGAATAGTTTCCCTAATTTTGGATTTGGGTCGATGGCGGGTTTCGCGCCTGCAGCAACTGCTAGAATTGGGAACTTCACATTGTCTTCTGCTTTTGGTGGGTTTTCTTTGTTCCCGTCGTTGTTGAACATTCAGTTTTATGGATTCCCTAGTCCTACTGTGTATGGCACGAGCTCTGGTTTTCCTTACGGTTTTCATACATTTCATGGGTGGCATCCCCATGGTTTCCCGCATCCAGCCAACAGGAGCCTGCATGCTGATAATGTTTTAAAGAATCTCCTTTTCTTGGTTGGTTTCTTGGTCCTCATTGCTCTGATTTGGTGGTAAATCACTCATTTGTGCAATTATTTCGCTGGTATGCAGTCTTTATTGTACTTGGAGTGTATATAATATAGATGCTTTTGTTATTTTGAGATCGAAAAAGATGTCCGTAGTATAGACCTTTTTTGATTTTGAAGTGTTAACATCATGAGGATAAATTTGCCTAGAATGAATGGCCTTCAATATGGACATCATATTTCATAATTCCTACAAGATTCATCAAATCTTCAGCAAGTTCAATCGTGTTTTTACGTTCCACTTCCCAAATCATTTACAAAAATCTTGTGTATTTTCTTCTTTGAAATTTGTTTTTGTTTGCTCGGTAGCAAGTGACGTGAGCATTTAGTTCTTTTGTTTAACTTCCTTGGTTCCATTCATGATGAATGGTGTTGAGTAATACTGAAACTAAAAGGCGTGGGGAAAATATTACCAAAAGTTGAAATGTTGGTGAAGCTCTTGGCCGAAGTTGGGCCAATTTTGTTTGTGCAGATTGATGGAGAACATTTTGACAGGGGTCTGTGCTACCTAACCATAGTTGGTAAGCTATTGAGGCTAAATCCCTGTTATTCAGTATTGAGGGTAGGGTGAGATATGGAACTTGTGTTGTCCTTTTGAGTTTGGTTTGTCTGAGATGAATTATTATTACCAGTCAAAAGTCAGGCTTCATACAGAATATACGAAACACGGTTTTCTCTGACTACCAAAACAGGTCGTATCAAACCCTGAGCAAAATTAATAAGCAGTTGACCAAACAGAGAGTTCTGATTGGACAATCTGCAATAGGGCCAAGCTATGGTTATGCCAGAAATTGGGCTCAAAGTAATCAAAACACGAAGGCGAAATATTATTAAAAGGGATTTTTTTTTCCATAAATCACACACTAATACCCTAATTTTATTTATATTGCATGTGGAAATTATTTAAATTTTAAAGAGTATTAGTGGGTGGTCAATTTGATAAAACATTAGGTTAAAGTTAAAAAATTGGTTTTTTAAAAATAAAATATTAAATTTGTATATGACTTAAAAAGTGGGTGTGAAGTAATTATCCCTATTTAAAAGGAAATTTTACATGTATATAACTTTCAATAAAGAAAATTTATTTATAATATTGTGGAAGTTAATTGAAGTACATAGTGTGATTAGTAGGTAGTTTTAAAAAAAATATGAAAGGTTAGTTCTATAAAAAGTGATAAATTTGAAAATAAATATTAAAATTGTACAATATAATTAAAGAGAGAGTATGCTTATAATTAAAAATATTAATTACACTAAATTTTTTTTCTTTGCCCCTCATAAATGAGTTTATTAGTAGAGTATGAGAAAGATGATTGGTTAATCATTATTAATTGGTATTGAATTAATAAGGATATTTTAAAAAAAATTATGTAAAAATAGGTTTTGTTTCACATAAAATGAGATATCTACAAGAGCATTTCGTGTCACATAAAATGGGACAGAGGAATTATTGATATAAATAAGCATTATATAAAATAGTTGACAATAAATATATATTAATTTAATTAAGTATTAAAATACTTATTAAATTTGATAATAAATTGAAATTAAATTTGATGTGACTTAAGCTAAAAGTTCATCAAGCTCATTAATCTTATCAAACTCAGAGTAAAGTCCAAATATGATAGACCATTTAGACTTCAAGAAAAAGGTGGACATAATTTAATTTAACCGTTTAAATTTAAACATTTAAAATTTGAAGACACATATTGATATCACATTATGTTCTCTTTCTCAGTCTATAAATAAGAGACATCCACTAAAAAACAAGGTATATTTGACTACTTGGAAACATTATCGGTATTCTGCAGAAATTCTAACTTGAGCGTCGGAGTGAAAACGGGGGAGAGAGCTCCGTTCTCTGATTTTGTTCTATTTTGCAGGACTATACATATATTTTACGAGAAGTGAAGAAATTGGTATTGAACTTTGGTATTAACAAAACATATTACAATCTTTTTATAAAATGGAGCATTTTTAATTGATAAAGTCCCCTTTATAAAAATAACCGCATAAAAATATGATAAAAAAATATATTGGAGTTATCTGAGAACTGAATGAAATAATTGGGTGTAGTAAATTCCTGTGGGAGTGTGTACGTCTTCAATTCAAAGCTTTCACATTACGTAAATGCACACCGTACACTGCATATAATAACAAGGCAGTTTCATAAGTAAACAGGTCAATGAGTCAACACAAACTATCTAAATAATGCTGAACATGGTCCCTCAAATTACATAGATTAACATCCCTATATTTTGACCTTCATTTCTAGAAGAAGAATTTTGTGAAGAATAAGGCAAGGAGTTAGAGAAGTTTGTTTATATGACACTTATAAACAAATTTGCCAAATTGTATTGCTTTATTAAGAAAAAATCTCTTCCAATCTTATTTTTTAGTTTGTTTTTGGATTCTCCGACTTTGGGAAGCCATGCTTTGAATAAGAGGGACTAAATATTGTAGTACCAAGTTGTCTACTCTTTTCATTTTCTAAGTTTTATCACTGAAAAAGAGACAAACAAAAAGATAAGAGAACGAATCGTCATTGCTCATCTACTTTGAAATTCTATGTAATGTGGATACCAATGTGACGAAAATATACGCGTTTATGTTTTTTTGTTAAAAAATTTTGGATAAGAAAATGGTATCTCGGTCTAATATCGAAAAAAAATATTATATTTAAAGAGCAATTACAATAATAATTGCATATGTCTCACTCTGAAGAGATTAAAGGAAATTCAAATCTGCGTCAAAAATAAATATCTTGTCATCATCGACAAACCGACCCTTAAGGTTATATACGCGTTTATGTAGTACAAGCAAAACTACTAGGCTTTCATGTCATATTAAATTGAGTTAGGAGCAGACAAATTTGAGACAACGAAGTTGCCTTGTTTGGCTGACTTTTGTGCCCTCCCTTGACCCACCACCATGCTGTCGGTAGCAAATCCTGGGGGGATGATGCTCCACCAAAGATTTTCACTCAATGCTACAGTACAAAAACAAGTTGATATTCAGGTAAAACTTAAAAAGTGACCTTTCCATTTTATTTTCCGGTCTGTTCGATTGCTATTACTAATTGACATTTTGAATAAAGGAGATTCATCGTTGAAAAGGGTTGCATAGAGTTTTGCCCTTCTATCATTATCTTTACGCAGAGAAAGCAAAAATAAGAGAAAAAGGAGCATCCATGGAGGTGAGCTAATAATTGAAAACGTTTTGAGTCTTTCATGTGGAGCACATGGTGCTGCCGACTTCAAAACCCTAATAATTTAAGTTGTTTAGTTTTGTCTTTGTTGCTAAATCTCAAACAACTTCATTGTGTCAGGAAATTAAACAATACCAAATCCATTAATAAGTAATAACAAATTCCTTTACAACTCACAAACAAATGAGTAATACTCTGATCATCCTATTTCTATAATCGTTTGGATCAATGATGAACTTTTCTTTTGAACTATATTTCTTAAGATCTTGTTTTTAATTAGCAAGAAATATAAATCGTAAAACTAGTGTAGACTTAAAACATTAGTTGAGTTTAATCAGAAAGATATTAGATGAAGAAAAGAAAAGAATGGTTAGATAGGATATGTTTGTGTAAGATTGACTTCATTAATTGTGATGTTAAACCGTATGGTCATTGCTCAAGGAAAATAACATACAAAACGAAAATCAAGAAATGCATGCATGTGAATATGAAGAAAAGAAGAGGCAAAAAACATACATAAACACTCTTCAATTAATGTACTTCACATCATTTCATAAAAAGAAATGGTACAGAACGTGATTATTTGCTATGCCTACACTCAACTCGACATTAACAAAACACCACATATGTATGCGTAGCAGTAGCAACTACTCTTTCTACAAATTTCTAGCTTCACTTTTTTTTTTAAATTTTAAGAAAGTGATTGGGTTAGTACATGAATTAAGGATAGAATATTAAAATAACCTAACGAACTAACATATCGAAGTCTATAGCTTCACTCAGTACCACTATAGAATTAAGAATCGAACCTTACACTTTCAATGTGCAGATTAATTTTCTTTATCGTTGAATTCACGAACGAATCATAAGTTTCTAGCTTCACTGTCTCTATCAACATAACAGCATTGCAGACTTTTTCACAATAGAAGTATAGAACCCAGTTTTTGGTAGGACTAATCGTGGATATGTTTGGTCGATTATTTGTCTAAACTACCTAACCTATCCACTTTTGGTGGTTGGATAAATGGTCAACCACTAACCTATCCACTCTATTAGTCTATCTACCCAAGCCTAACCACTAAATGGTGGTTCGGTTTGGTCGGTTTGAGCGGTTAACCAAAAAGAAAAAAACATTAAAAATAATTAATCAGAAAAAAAATACTGAGTTAAAAATTATTGCAACTTGAATAAGTATCTTCAATTTAAATAATAAAAAATTAACATTTACTTCAAATAACATAATAACAAACTAAAAATAATGTTTTGACTTCAAATTCAATTCTAATAAAGTC
>CANYCX010077129.1:0-11156 GCA_948193385.1 Breynia disticha f. nivosa
TATATATATATACTTCAGTATAGATGATTTTTATTAACTTGCATTCTAAATGTTTTTCCAGCTTCCGCGTTTTAAAAGTTAATTGCGTATGATTTACTCTGACTTTATATTGCACCAATTATGTTTTAAAAAGAAAAAAAATATAGTGCCAAAAATCAGTTTTAATAAAAATGGAAAGGTTTAAAAATAGGTGTCACAAGAAGGACTAGGATTAATTACACAGAAAGTCGTTATAGTGACTCTTTTAGTTTATTAAAGTCATTAAAGTGACATTTTCTACAATAAAATCACTAAAGTAAATTAAAATTTTACTTAAGGTCACTTTATTCTTATTCTTGCTAAATCAGTGTGTCAAATTATATTCAATCACCAAATCAGATAAACTAATATTATTTATATAGTAATTGATCGAAAAACTTGTAATTTAAAAGTTGACACTCAAAATTCAAATTTAATTATTATTTGGTTTACGATATGTAGATTTGAATAATTTTAAAAATAATATTTAAAAATTGACTAAAACATAAGTTGATTGTGTCTTATGTAACTTAAAACTACAAGTAATTTTTTTTGTCAGGATATTTTTTAAGGGAAAGGAGCATTTCTTTATCAAAAAATAAATTTTTAGCCGGAAAATTTTCGATGAAATTCATCAGAAATATTGCCGCCAAAAATTATGTTGACAGAATTTTAGAAGTTGCCGGTGATAAAAAAATGTTCGATTAATTTTGTCGGAAATTATTTTTCGTACGAAATTCGCCGAATTTTTTCTACGCAATTTTTCGTCAAAAAATTTGGTCAAAAATTGCATTATTTCTTGCAATAAATTAAAGAAATTAAACACTCTTAAGTTGTGAGTAAGTTTAAAAAGACTATTGAAATTATGCACAATCGAGGCACGATAATCAGTAAAAAAATTATTTTCAGGTAACTAGATAATTAAATATCACGTAACATATTGATTTGACAATATTAAGAATACAGTAACCTTAGGTAAATTTTTAATTTCCTTTTAGTGACTTTGTTATAGAAAATATCGCTTTAATGACTTTGGTCAACTAAAAGAGCTACTTTAGTAATTTTTTTTACGATTAACCCGAAGGACTACAATGGCTAATTTAGATGAGGAAAAAATATAAGCAATTTACTAAAAACGTCTCTCAAAATAAATAATTATATGAATTGGTATTTGAGTTTTTATAAGCAGCAAGTTGATTTTTTTAAAGAAAATAAAAATAAATACGATAAAGAGACCGTAATAGTTGCACAACAAGGGAGAAAGAGACATAAAAAAGAAGACGGTACTATAGAGGGTTAATTGTATATATACTTTTTTTTCATTTTTATTTATAAATTAGCCACCTTTGAAATTTTTTTTAACTCTTACTTATTAAATTATAAATATACCTTACTTTTGAGTAGAAAAAGTTTACATATAGCTTAAACAATAAAAAATATATAAGTTAATTTTTAAAAATTATAAAAATATAACAATTTAATATATATTAAATTAGAAGTTTATATTTAGTTTAAATATATAAAAATAAATATAAATTTATACAAAAAAATATTCAAATTAATATATAAAATTTATATAAAGTTTACATGAAGTTTATATTAAGTTTATATTTACAAAAGTCAATTCCGTTTATAGTGCAATTAAAAAAGTTAAAACTATATTCTGCAAAGATTTTTAAAATATTTATATTTCTGCAAATAAAAAGGCAAATATAGTGTACTATGTAATTAATCCTGCTATAAAATTATACATGGTAAAAAAAATGAAATTATAAGAATATACACAATAATAAGTGGTGATCCTATGTTGTCTTTGTGTTTGGTTTTTCTCTAAATAGTATTGTTGGATTTGTTAAAATTATTTCAAAGTGCAATTTTTATAAAAAGAATATATTAGATTAAAAATTTTAGACTGACGCAAAACAATATGATTTTTTGTGAGCTCAATCCACTTAAAACATACCCAAATTGCAAAATAATTATAAAACCAATTTTGTAAAAAAAAAATTATAAAGCCAATATTGAAAACTATTATGAAAAAAAACTTATTTTTGTGATTACACATAAAAGATATATAAAACAATTATTCTTTGAAAAAACTATTGTGAACAAAAACTTATTTTTGTGACTAAACTTAACAAAACTAGAAATTGTAGTGACCATTTGTCTAAAAGACAAATCCCATCATCAAGGGTTTACCACTCCACCCAACTCCACTCATCTTCTTCGCTTCTCTCAATTTCAACTGAAACATGGCGTTTGTCCCAAACCTCCATGGAATCAAATTTAACTACTCGGCAATTACCCTCATTTACCCTTCTAGAAAGCTCTTTTCAATCACAACTTCATCACAAGTATTCAAATTCTCTTTTCTCTCAACTCATGGAACTCCATTAATTCACCGACCAATAACTTGCAAGGCCTCCACAAAGCATGAGCATGACACTTCTTTCACTGTGGATTACCTAGTGCACTCATGTGGCTTGTCCATAGAAGCTGCAGTCTTAACATCTCATAAAATGCAACTGCAATCCTCAGAGAGACCGGACTCAGTGTTGTGTTTGCTGAAAAATCGTGGCTTCTCGAAAACGCAAATATCTAGTCTAATTAGAAAAAGACCATTTTTGCTTCTAGCTCATCCTGAGAATACCCTTTTGCCTAAACTTGAATTCTTTAGCTCCATTGGTGTTTCAAGCAATGATCTTGCTAGAACTCTATCTTCTGACCCTACCCTTTTAACTAGAAGCTTGGAGAAGCAGATTATTCCTTCTTATAATTTTCTTAAAAGCATTTTGCTTTCTAATGAAAAGGTAGTTGCTTCTTTAAAGAGAACTACTTGGATATTCTTGGAAGATCCCACCAAGAATTTGATTCCAAATATTGAGCTTTTAGCTGAATTAGGAGTTCCACAATCTTGTATTGCATTGTTACTTACTCATTTTCCTGAGGCAGTGATGCAAAAGAATGAAGAGTTCAGTAAGATTGTGGAACAGGTGAAAGAAATGGGGTTTGAGGCAAAAAAATCGACTTTTGTATTAGCAATTCATGCTCTCTCTGGGAAAGGTAACAGGTCAATCTGGAACAAATGTTTTGAGGTTTATAAGAGATGGGGTTGGTCTAAAGATGATATTTTTATTGCATTTAAGAAGCACCCTCATTGTATGATGCTTTCAGAGAAGAAAATCATGAGAGGAATGGATTTTTTTGTGAATAATATGGGTTTGGCTTCTAAGATTGTTGCTCAATGTCCTGTAGTTTTATTTTTCAGTTTGGAGAATAGAATTATCCCTAGATGTAGGGTTGTGAAGGTTTTGTGTTCAAGAGGATTGGTGAAGGAGGATTTTAGCTTGACTACTGTGTTGCTTCCTGTGGAGAAAATCTTTCTTGAGAAATTTGTGACCAAATTTGAAGAACAAGTGCCTCAATTGTTAGGGGTCTATGAAGGCAAGGTGGATCCTGCAATTTTATAATTTGAAATGTAAATTGGTGAGATCATCTCAATTTGGTTTTCTTTAATGTTTCTGATCAAATTGATTGATAAAAAACCTGACAGTAGCTGATTCATGTATGCAATTGTAAGTGCAGAAGAACACCGATATAGTTTTCTTGTTTATCCATTTTTACATCAGTAGAGATTATTTGATGTTCTTAGAATATTGAACAGTTTTTCTTCCTCTTAAAGGTCCTGAGAATGCTGTTCATGATTCGGAGATTTGCAATTTGCTTGTGGAGGCTAGTGTTTCTGAAATATAAGAAACAAACTTGCAGCAGTTCCTGGCATTGCCTGTGGATTTCAACAGAACAGTGTGGCATTACAGAATTAGAGGCAGATTTGCTGCAAAATCTGCCGATTATTTCATCCGTCTCATCAAAATAGGACTAATTTTCATTTTGGTTGTTCAAAGACCGATCGTCTCTTTTGTTCCTAATAACTTCTTGTTATTCCTCACTAAACTTTTTGTGATTTGGGTGGAATTGAAATCAATGTTGATGTAGCTTAATTTACTCTACTAGTGTACTTTACTTTCCACCCACATAGAGGTCTCAAACGGTTTAGAACCAAGTGGTTCACGGTTCAAGGGTTACTTCAACGGAATTGGTATAATCGGTTTGAGATGATTCGGTTTCAGTTACGGTTTGGCCGGTTTCGATTTCGATTTGACGGTTTGAGTCCGATTTTTCTTCAAAAATTAACCGATTTGGAACTGTGAACCACCAGTTCGGAACTGTCGGATCATAGTTTCATGAACCATGAAACCGGAACCAAACATGACCGATTCTGGCAGTTCGAAACTGGCCGTTCCGGTGGAGCATCCAGGGTTCTACACAATGCCTAAATATAAATGGTGACGTTACGTGGGCGAAAAGGAGGAAGAACAAACTACATCGATTTGCGTAACTCATCTCTTCCGTTTCATCCCATGTGTTATAATAAGTAGTAGTGAAATTTGTTGGGCAATAATAATTAGGGTTCGGTCTTTAATTCCAATGGTGGAAAGAAGAAGAAGAAAGCCTTTAATTCTTTCCTCAACTAAACACCTCATTAATTCCCTTCTCAATTCCAATTCCGAACCAACTCTCTCTGTTACCCATGACGTCGCACGTCATTTGCTCCTACCAACCGGAATTCTCCGCGCACACAATTCTTCCAAACTACCTTATGACGACGCCGTTTTGGTTGGACTCTCAACTTCTCTACTCAAACGACTCTCAATTACTTCAGCTTCACTCGTAAGTTAGAACTTTTTTGTTAATATTATGAATGCGCTCTTTTTTTTTTCTTTTTCTGAATTTTTTTTAATTTTCATTGTTAGGTTATTGTGAAGAATGTTGAGACATACGTTGAGAGAATTGGCCAAGTTGTTGTTTTGGATCCTCCGAAAGATGAGGAAAAGCTTGATGGAGTTGGATTATCGGATAATTCCGGTTTTTCTAATACAATGCTTGTGTTTCCTTCGATTAGTTTGCCCGCAGTTGAATTTATGGATCGCGAAGTTGCGTATTTATCGCCTATGTTGGCATTTAATCTTGACTTGCATTTATCATGCTTTAATTCGCTGGTTCGACAAGGAAATGAGGCGTTGGCTGGTCTTTTTTTGGATAACGTGAGCGGTGAGACTGTTAAGAATGTTAGTGAGAATTGTGTGGTTAATTTGGGATTGGAAACATTGGATAAAGTACCTAGATTTGCGTCGCATTTGATGGTTTCATTTATTAAGATACCGGAATGTGGAAATCTTGAGTCTTTGAAAATGGGTTCGGCTATTGAAGCTGATAGTCGTCAAGAGATGATTGACTTGGCATTACAAGATTATTTTGCTGTTGATAGATTTTTAGCTAAAGGCGATGTTTTTAGAGTTCGGATTAAGTGGAGTTGCAATTCTATTACTTGCATACCTTGCAACCAAAGATCGGACAACAGAGGCAATAATGTTATATACTTTAAAGTAAATTCCTTATGCACATTATTGTGGTGGTATTACTTATCGAGTTATGTCAAAAAGTGTGTGAGGTTGTTATTTTAAGGCTTTGTTTTGGACAGGTAGTATCTATGGAACCAGCAGATGAAGCAATTCTTCGAGTCAATCACACTAAGACAGCTCTTGTGCTTGGTGGGACTGTTCCTTCTGCTGTTCCTCCAGACATACTGGTTGATGGATCCAAAGGTTTTGTACCTTTGCAGGGTGAGACAGTAAAATTGTTGGCCTCTGTACTTGTGCCATCTTTGTGCCCATCACCACTGTCTTTGAAATTCAGAGTTGCTGTCCTACTGCATGGTTTGGCAGGCAGGTTTCCTTGTGCATTTTAATTCTTTTTTCTTGCATAAAAATGTTCTGTATTTCCTTAAGATATTTTATAAGTGATTGTAAGCTTTAGTTCACTATAATACATGGGTTCTTTTTAGTGATTGTATGTTGCATGTGCTGCAGGATGTGGGAAGCGGACAGTCATTAGATATGTTGCTCAGCGTTTGGGCCTGCATGTCGTGGAATTAAGTTGTCATAATCTTATGATGTCTTCTGATAAAAAGACATCAGTGGCACTTGCTCAGGCATTCAGCACAGCCCAAAGGTGAAGCAGTTGAATTTTGGGTATGACAAGGAATTTGTGACAACCTTATGCATGCTCGAGTCTTGCTTTGTGCTTGTGTTTTTGGGTTCCGCTGCAGGAATTTTGAATTTATATCTGATTTTTTGTTAATATTAATGAGGCTATCCTTGTTCTAAACTTTTTTTTTTCACGTCATGTTTTACAATTCTAAGCTGACAAAGTATTACTTGTGTTGGTCAGTATTTCTCTTTAATATATATCTCATACCATGATCCGGTGACAGATATTCCCCGGCCATACTTCTTCTCCGCCATTTTGATGTCTTTCGGAATATGAATTCACAAGATGGTTCGCCCAATGATCAAGTTGGTCTTATTGCTGAAGTTGCATCTGTTATTAGGGAATTTACTGAGCCTGTAGCTCAAGATGAAGATAGCTGCTCCAAAGAAAAATCAAATGGTGATTTTGTAAGACACGATTTTTACTGCATCGTTTCCTTGGCATTTGATAAATAATATTTGACTCCCTCTCTCTGTTTTAGATGGAATTATGAAAGAAACTATTCACAGAATTCAATTGTAAACTTGTTAATGCAGCTGTTTGAAGATTATGGAAAAATGTATAGGCAAAAGGTGCTGTTAGTTGCAGCTGCTGAGAGTTCTGAGGGTCTACCACCAACTGTTAGGCGTTGCTTCAGTCATGAAATAAGTATGGGTCCATTGACCGAAGAGCAAAGGGTTACTATGTTGTCCCGATCACTGCAGAGTTGTTCTAAGCTTCTTTCTGATGTATGTAAAAAAATATTAATCTTGTTTGCATTTCCATGCTTTTGGTAATTATTATCGAAGCTTAATAATATGTTGACTGAATGAGATGTTATTTTTTTTTGCTTTTATTATCATGTTTCATTTTGAAACATGGAGATCTGATTATCAGGATCTAACCAGTGGTTTTAAGCCTTACTTGCCATCCTTTGCTTTTAGTTAGCATGTTTATTAGCTGCAAATTCTTGGCTTGCATTGTTATTTTGCTAATATGATATCCGTTCACAGAACTTGAGTGGCTTTTGCAGATCCTAGTACAAATCATTCTGTGCTTTTTTTTTGTGGGCACGAGGCCATTAAGATCATGTTTGTCAATGTCACGCCATCCATCAATAACTTGAATCAAAATTTTTCAGTTGTATAATTGTTTTGCATAATCTTTCTTGCAGACTGAGTTGGAGGATGTGATGAAGGACTTAGTTGGACAGACATCAGGTTTCTTGCCAAGAGATTTGAACGCTTTAGTTGCTGATGCTGGTGCAAATTTAATTTCCAAGGCAAATGCTCTAGGTGATGAAGCTGAACTCAAGGAGGATGATTTATCTGATCGTGTTAGATCCCTTCCTTTGGGCAAAGAATATCTAAATAAAGCACTGGATAGGTCTAAGAAGAGGAATGCATCAGCATTGGGCACTCCAAAGGTAAATTACTCATTATTTGTGTTTTTCCTGTTTTAGTTAAAGCCATTCAAGAAACAATTGGAAGCTGGATATTATACGGTTCTCTTTTTTCAATAGAAGTCTTACTATGGAGATGCACTTTCCTGGTTGTCTTTTATTTGTAGTTCATTTCCAATATCTGGAAAATTTTTGAACGTGCATTGTATGCCTTAGGTTCCTAATACAAAATGGGAAGATGTTGGTGGGCTTGAGGATGTGAAAAGGTCGATTCTTGATACTGTTCAGGTTGGTGTCTTTGTACTGATATCATATATCAGTAGATTGCATTTTTCTTAGATCTGGATTATGGTACTCATTTTTTGCATTTACAGTTACCTCTGCTACATAAGGATTTATTTTCATCTGGTCTGCGGAAACGCTCAGGTGTTCTTCTATATGGTCCTCCTGGTACAGGAAAAGTGAGTTTTTATTAGTGAATGTTTTGTCTGTTCTCTTCACGTCGTATATATGTTCATTTATCTACTCTTGGAGCATGGAAAAGTCTTTCCTCATAACTCATCATCCCTTACCTGTATTTTGGATCTCAGACTTTATTGGCAAAGGCGGTTGCTACTGAATGTTCCCTAAACTTTCTCAGTGTAAAAGGGCCTGAACTAATCAATATGTACATAGGAGAATCTGAGAAAAATGTTCGTGACATATTCCAGAAAGTAAGATTCCTCTTTCTCTGTTTATTGGCACCTCCTTACATTTAATAGAGATTTTATTTTCTATGAACTATCGATAAAAGTTCTCTTGAAGCTTGTGTTCTTATTTTGAATATTTATGCAGGCTAGATTAGCACGCCCCTGTGTTATATTCTTTGATGAGCTTGACTCTCTTGCACCAGCTCGTGGAGCATCTGGAGATTCTGGGGGTGTTATGGACAGAGTTGTGTCACAGGTTAGAAAACATCTCTCCAATTGATCATTTTCTTTTTTGCGGTTTTCTCTAACTTAAGTACTTCCTTTCTATCCTTTCCGTAATGGTTTATTTGCCATGTTGAATATTCTTTTACTGCAGATGCTTGCCGAGATCGATGGCTTAAGTGATTCATCCCAAGTAATACCACTTAGAACATTGGCTTAGTGTTACTTGCTAATTTCTTTTTCTTTAAGTGATAATGCCTTGTGCTACTTTCTGTATCTTTAGGACTTGTTCATCATTGGTGCAAGTAACAGACCGGATCTTATTGACCCTGCACTGCTTCGACCGGGCAGATTTGATAAGTTGTTATATGTGGGAGTTAACTTTGATGCATCCAATAGGGAGCGGTTAGTATGCCTTTTGTATTCCGTATAGTCTTCGATCTTTGATGGTGCTCTTTATCTTACAATCAGCAAGTGTTTTCATTTACAGAATACTTAAATCACTTACCCGAAAGTTTACACTGCATCAAGATGTGTCGCTTTACTCGGTGGCAAAGAAATGTCCCCCAAACTTTACTGGTGCAGACATGTATGCCTTATGTGCGGATGCTTGGTTCACTGCGGCAAAGCGCAAGGTGGGTTATTGTTGGCGTTATCCACAGCCCAAAAGGCTTTATATTAAAACTGGGTTCTTTTCTTTGTAATTCGTTTATCATTATGAATTTCCTGCTTTCTTGGGAAGACTGTTTAAACTCGCTCTTTTTATAACTGTAGGCTTCAATTGTGGATTCAGCTTCTTCTACTAATGGTGATGCGAATTCTGTCATTGTTGAATATGGCGATTTTGTGAAGGTAAGGCATTGAGGTTGGAGATGCTTAATGTTGTCATTTAGAATGATATTTTCCGCTCTATGATTACTTTTTTGTCTCCACCAAAACAGAGAAACTTGCCGTTACTGAAAAGATCAATCAGTTTTCTCAGAATGTCCGGTTAAAAGACATTGAGAAATAAGAATTCATTAAGCAAATGGTGCCTGCTCCTCGGCATAGACGCAGAAAATAGTTTTGTCGACTAAAACTTATCATACCTCTGTATGTTTTTTTTGGCAGGCCTTGAAGGAGCTGTCCCCGTCACTTTCCATGGCGGAGCTGAAAAAGTACGAGACTCTAAGAGATCAGTTTGAAGGAGCATCAAAATCGAATGCCTAACCTAGCATTGTAAATGTCCTCTCTACACGTCGTTCTATGTTAGTGTAATCTGAAAGTGAATAAAAGCATTCAACTCGGAGCTAAAGGCAATGAATAATAAATGATTGTCGTCATATTCTTCCCTGCTTCTGTTGCAACGAACAAATTCTCACTGAAGCTCGATTCTTCATGTTTTTTTTGAATGGCAATTCAGCAGGTACGTTCTTTCTTCTTATTTGTGTTGAGAAAGTGGTGTAGGTAGATTCTGATTCAAGTCTCTTAATAAATTTACATATTTTGCTTAAAGGTAATGGCTTCGATTAATTTGCCTTCTGAAAAAGACATGTCGTTAGTAAACCAAACATATAGCGAAGAGGCTGGTAGTAGATGAGCATAACGGCATAGTTATGAGTATATTCTACATCTTGCCAAAGGCATATGCTACTCGGCATCCTCTTTATGTGCATTGTTAATCAGTTACTCATTCGATACGGTTTTATACCGCCTTACAAGTGAACTGATATTGAAACGGTAAAAATTGGTAAACACGGTCGGTTCCTATTCGATTAGTTAACTAATCACTCATTATGTTTTGTATTTCGACCACTGATTTGATTGTAATAACATTTCTTTTAGGTGTGGCTGAAATCCTAAGTTATTGGACTCGTAATTTTAAGATTTTATGACTTCCACTTGTTGATGGGCAAGTTGATAGGCATGAATCCCTTTCCTGTTAATATTCCTCAAACAAAAAACATGTTTTACATCTACCACTTATTAATAGTTAATTAATGTACCACTAAGCGTGTAGATCAATTGGCGTAGGGTTGTGTTAACTTAACTAGACTTGGTTGGGAGAGCTTTGCTATCCTTGTGGTCCTGTTCGGCTCGAACGAGGATTAGTCTGGGATGCACTGGATACCTCGTTGTTCAGACCAAAATTAATTAATTAATGTAGTGAAATATTTATGTTAGGGTTAAAGATATTGATTAAAAACGTTGGATTTTATTTAAGAAGAATAATAATATAGTCCACATGTGATTGATTAAATTTAATGCCAAGATAGGACACATAAACCTCATCAATCTTCATGAATAGTGTCAACTACCTCCATCATTAAGCTACATTATATTTCATATATTAAGTTATGTCATTCATTCACAACCTTCTTATTATAATGACTTTCACAATTATCCATTTTTTTTCCGTTTCTTTTTATTAACTAACCAATTATTCTTTTACCCCTTTATTTTATGTTCTTATTGACAATTTTTATATATTTAAGCTATAGAACAGTGTTATAAAAACATTACCGAATCAGCTGATTGAAACAAGAAACCATCATTAATTCAATCCGATTTTAACATTTAGATCAGTTTGTAAATGAACCAATACTGAATTAAAAAAATTAGTGAACCGTCTGCCTCAATTAGTAAACTGATAACCGAGTCAATTTTAAATTTTGAAAAAAATTTAAATAATTATAATATATATATATATTATTTTTAAATTATCGATCCGATAAATAAATTAATTATTCAATCTC
>CANYCX010077285.1:0-14784 GCA_948193385.1 Breynia disticha f. nivosa
ATATATTGATGTTTTAACATTTATTTTACGTCATTTTACGACTAAAACTTTCCGGGATGTTACGTTAGGTATTTAAATTTATGAGGCAATTAAATATTATACATAACGATTTAATGAGCAAGTTAGGATTTGAGTTTATGCATTTTATTGTATACGTTACTGTAGTGACATTGTGTAGAGATTTCTTATTAGTATCAAAGTTGTAGGTAATTTTACATGCTAAAATATGTATTTTAAATCTAAAAACATTGTTGCATACCTAAGAAACATAACGTAATCTACTTACAAATTTTTGTTGAATTATGACTTGGAAATTTAGACTGTGGTTATATACCTTGTCCAAATGTGCCAAAAAAATGTTAGAATTTCGTGATTCTAAGCCATAATTAGACTCGAAATGCCCGAAAATTTTCGAATTGAAATTTTGGTGATTAGGAGTCGTCGAAAGGTTGTGGATGAAGGTAGTGAAGATAGCAAAAACTTTGTTCTGCGTGAACAGTGGTGGCAGGTGATGCTGTTCTTACCAAAAAAAGGAGGGTTATGTGGTGCGATGTGATTGGTTGAAGATTTGGAAACTCAACAATTTGGGGACTTCACTGAACTCAACCAGACTGAGCTTGAACAGTTACAAACCCAACAGTAACTAACTCAAAACCCAACCCATTAGCCCTACATAGTCAACTTCCACACAAGTGCCCAGACAGCAGCCACCACCAACCAAAATATGACATGTGTTAGCTATATCAATGCCATGTGTCCACAATGTCATCTGCCACATTGGATATGTGACCCACCTAGATGCCACGTCACCCCTCTAAACCCACTTATGCACATGGTTGCACGCTTATCATGCCACATTAGTTAAATTTCCCATTCACTTTGACACGTGTCCATCCTAAGCGTGTGAGTACACCGCTTTTGTTTCTACATGCAGTCGTGCGTGGTCTTCATTCGTCGGTATTTGAGAGCGTGTGATGGCGCATGGCTACTATTTTGGCTACAAAACTTTTACAGTTTCCATTTTTTATTATTTTTTATTTTTGATATATTTTTTTATAATTTTTGGATATTCATAAGTAATTTTTATAATTATTTGTTAATTAAAAACATTGTTTAAATGAAATACACCATATTTCATGTGAAAATTTTATGAAAATTTGTTTCGAAAATATTGTGTATTTTCTCGTATGTTTTATGGTTTCATTATGTATTAGAATTTACTTTTTGAATTTTGAAAATATCATGTGTTAGTATAATTTCAAAATTAATTATAATTAATTACAATAAAATAATTATTATGTATCATTAACTTTGTGAAAATCCATATTGCATAAATGAAAATTTGAATATAAGTGATTTACAAAATTTTTATGTCATGTAAGTTTATTATATAAGATTAGCTTGATGTGATATTAAATACATGCAAGTTTTAAATATAAATTCTATGTGACTTATATATTCTCCAGAGTATGCAATTTAATGTTGGAGATTTTTAAAAACATGTGATTTAATGTCTAAGATAAGTTTGACATGACATTAATACATGTGTGTTTTGATTTTAATTGCAAATGGTGAGCAAAAGGAAACATTTGCATTTCGTAAACATTCTTATCATAACTAATCATTCACATGTGTATCATCAATTGCAATTCATATCAATTCAGGCTTAAAATTTAAATGAGCTAGATAGTGAGTTAGATTACTCACCTCTAACTGAAGTACTTTGACTGATATGAGCCCGTATCCTGTCTCGATCTAACATGTCGGCCTAAACAACCATTTATACCAATTCTTATCACAATCAATTCAATAACTCAATCATATGCATGCTCTGAAACTAATCTTAACAATTTCTAACTTAGATTCTTCATAATTTATACTTAAATTAGTAATTACGAAGGATTAATGTTTGTAGTTTTGCGGTATCGACTTAGATATCGATATCTGACTTACTCCTAGGATCCATTTTACTATTTTTATGAATAATTCCACCTCAATTTCACCTTTGTCTCTCAATCTCTCTCTCGACCCTCTCTTTTGGCTCTCTCTCATTTGCTCTCTCTTAATTTCAACAAATGAAGCTTCTGTTTTGGCTAAGTATTGTTTCTGATGCACAACACGACCGTGTTGACATCAGCACACCCCGTACTATCCACGTGCCAGCTCATGCTTCAATTTCAAACTTTCTTACATGATTTACACCTCAGCACGACCCACTCATAGTAAAGCACGACTCGTATTATCAACAAGCCCATCCTGTTGTTCTACACACCCATCGTGTTGACATTTCCTTTTTCCAGAAAGGTTGATCGTGCTCTACCTTACCACGGTAATGCTCATTACATCTCCAGTGAGCACGCCCTTGAGCCATCAGCACGTCCCTCATGTCTACAGACTGTAACTTAGAATTTTCTGCAGTTTCCTGCATAACTATTTTTTTGCTTTTTACAGTACTATCCTATCTTACAGTTTAACAATTCTAATTTATATTATGTTCATTTAAACTTACATTCATTAATCATTTACTAATTAAGGGAATTTAAGATAGGAAAGTTACAATTATTCTACTTATTTCATGTAATTTTCTAATCTTCCTCTCAACTACTCTATTTTGTTATGGTGTTCATAGGGATAAGAAGTTGTTCCCAACTCCATATTTGTCACATAAATTCTCAAATGGTTCACAATTGAAATCACCACCATGGTGAAATTTTATAGCAATTATTGCCAAGCTCTTCCTATTTTTGGACCAACCTACACCACTTAGAAAACTCATGCAAAACATCACTTTTATGCACAATAAATCTCACTCAAGTGAATCTAGAGAAATCATCAATAAAAACCAATGCATAGTAAAACATCCTATTCGTATTACATTTTTAATCATATTATTAACTGTATTTTTAACCTTTTCAATCATATATTCAAAAACTTTCTTTTTCAATCATACTTTTAGTCAATCATATAACATCTTTTCATATACTCATTTAGTCATTTCTATGATTTGGACAACTTGTTACAGCTCGATAGATTATATATTAGGAATACAGATCATTTTAGTCAACACACTTTATAAAGCTAACTCAACTCTCTATCAAATCCTAAACCAAAAATCGCAGTTGCATGAGTTGCGAGCTCAGCGAATAGTCAATAATTTAATAAACTTTTCATCTTTCATCTTATCATATTAATTCAATAAATGTAAACATATCAATCTTTACTTTATAATTAATTTAACTTTCATATAATCTTGTATAATCTATAATCATGCAATCACATATATATCCTGTAATCATATCAAATAGGTATCATATATTGATAACATAGTATAAAAAATCTCTCATTAGAACATGCAATATAAACAACTGTAACTGTTTATTGTATAATCTTCCTCTCCACTTCCTCTCCGTGATCGATCATAAATCACCAATCCAATCACCACCAATATCATACCATATATCATACCACATCATATCACCTCACCAGTACCATATCATATATCATATCGTATCATATCATATCATATCATATCACCTCACTAATACCATATCATATATCACATCCTGTCGTATCATATCATCGCACCAATACCATATCATATATCATATCCTATCCTTTTGTATTTCATATCTTATCAATCATATCAGATCATATTTTATTATATCATATACTATCATATCACAGTATATCGTAGTATACCTGTAAAATATTATAACTTACCTGTTTGCATTTCCTTTGCGTATGTAACTGTTTGCGATTCAATTATATTCCTACGTTCAATTCCATTTTCCCACTATTCATTCCACAATTTATCATCTCATTTCAACTCATATAATATCTATCATTCATATAATATCAAATAATCAAATTTCTTATTAATTGCTATTTTAAAGTGAGTTAGACTACTCACCTGGATATTCGTTATTTGGAGCTCCTCTCAACTTTGATTTTTATCTTGCTAATCCAATCAGTTTCCCATATAAGCATATAACAAATTTATATATAAAAATAATCAAACAGAATACTCGTATTCTTAATTCTAATATATTTTCTTACCTTTTTCTCCATAGATTTCCTGTATCAATTATAGTAATCGATTCCTTGCTTGATTCTACGATCAATTCTATATTTTGAACTCGATTCTAGCTCAAACTATCATTTTTCTCTTCCTTAGCTTCTCTCTCGCTCTGATCTCTATTTTTTTTCTATTTTTCCTTATGTTTTTGTTCGAAAACAATTTATATGAGTCTGGAGCTCAGCACGACAGTTCCAACACCAATAGGGCCCGTGCCAACTGAAATTTTACACGTCTGATTGCAATTTCCAATATTTCTAAAAATTCAGCACCTCAACACGCCACGCGCTGATACCAACACCACTGTGCCAGCATCAAAACTCATTTTTTAGCTCATTTTTAAGCATGATCGTGCTTACATACTTTTCTCACCGTGTTGTGCCTCTTTTTCTCACCGATTTCACTTCAAAACTTCATTTCTTTGTAACCCTAACCCATATGACTCTTAACTTATTTAATATTAGAATTTATCATATGTTTTATCTCTTATCTTTTTTAATTTCACTAATCTCTTCCTAATTATGTTAATCGTTTTACTTATCCATAAGGTTTTAGGATGGGAATAATACACATAGTATTTTCAACTTAAACTAGCATGCCTAGAAGATCCAATGCGATCCGTATGTTTCAACTCAAGAACTCTACTAGTTTTTATTTCCATTTTAGCCTTAGAGGATTCTCTAACATGTTTTCTGTTCATGAATGGTTCATAAATATGATCTCTAGAGTATTTTAGCTTAGGTAATCCTCTAACAATTTCATTTTTTGCAAGTTTAGAGATTAATGGTAAAGGATCATGTTCAAGTTTTCTATGCCAAAGAAATGCATTATCATTAAGTGTCACCAAACATTTTTCATTAAATGAAGCATCATCATGTAAGTTCACAATATATGTATTCCTATGTCTCAGAGAAATAAATGCAACTTTTTCATTCTTAGACACTATACAATGAGTGGATTCAAATTTCACATCATAATCTAAGTAACATAATTGAGACACACTCGATAGATTATATTTCAAACTATCCACTAGTAGCACATTATCAATTATTGGTAAGGGTTCTTTACCCACTATACCAATACCAATGATTACCTTTATTATTGTCTCCAAAGGTTATATAACCATTTTCTTCTGATTCATTCCTTGCCAAGTAATTTGGAGCAAATTGAGCTGCATCTAATCTAAATTCTGTGTGAACAATCTTGATGATGAAGTGTGTCAAATTGATTGAATTTTCTTGGCAAAGACTTTGTCAATGCTAGAAAATCTTCAATGATGTCTAGAATAATGTATAGAAAACTCTAAGTGAGAATGATTGGAGATTTAAAGATGAAGAATTTAAGGAACTAAGCCCATTTATTGGAGATTTATGTAATCTTCAATGATGTCTAGAAAAATCTAAGTGAGAATGATTGGGATATGTTAAGAATGACCTAAAGTGGGAGCTATCGACATTGACTTTTAAAAATTGTTTTGTAGAAATGAAAACCTACTCTGCTTCATCATTTTATGTCTTGGCTTAATTGAAAGAGAATTTCAATTAATCTTTCAATAAATAGAAAGGATATTTATGTTAGAGTATGGACTTTAGATCTCTAATTCATTACAAGAATAATACTTATAATTTTAAACTTTGCACATTCTAGATAATAACACAACTTCATTAAATAGGACTCATATCGTATTAATAATACTCACATTGTTCTTTTAATATACTCAACTTTTGACATCAATGATAAATTATCTTTTTTCAAGTTAGATATATTAATAACATACCATGTACCTTAATTAACTTAGTCCAAATATACCGACACAATCTATCTACATAGATTCTGATACCAAGTATCATCTCAATTTAACACAAGTCATTAATTGAGTGAACACTTATCAACCATCACTTAGAGTAATGTTAGAAAGTTGCACTCGATTAAAAGGATAACATCCATATATGTTTTTTTGTTTTCTTGTACATACAATGTTAATCTTCACTTTCATTAAAGCTAACTCAATTGAATGCTTCATTTAATTAAAGATCCTAAGTAACACTTAGGTTATTGTGTAATAGATTCTTGTTCTATAATTATTAATGAACTTAATCTCTTTTTTAGTCATTCCTTAATAGGAATTCCTCGTACTTAAATCTAGCTCCCTCTATTTATCTTGAGATGATTATCTCTTAACAAGAAAATAGTTTTATGAGCAACAACACTTTTATTCCCATCTTGGGAATAGAATTAGTTCCATAAACAAGTAAATAGTGGATTTCAACTCTTGCATAATATCTCTCGTGGTTTTCAACTACTTTGATTGGAGTACAATCTAACAATTATACAACCACCAATTTCATATTAGGAAGAGCGTTTGATCTATCTTAGAGCATACCATATAGTTCATTTCATTTTTTGAATGCATAACTTAAATGAATATGTTCCAAGATAAATGAGTTGTAAGTTTGTACCATACTCTTATGATATTCAAACCTTGATGTAATGTTTTGATTAGTAAACTTAATTAATCAACCTACATTTTCATGTATAAAACTTATTAAGTCACTTAACTTTATTACTGGTCTTGCTATATAAAAGAATAGCTCGTGTATTGATCAAACCCTTCTCTCTTAAAGTTTTGATGTACATGTTTTTTCTTGTATACATACTAGATGACAACTTGAATAATTACCTTTCTATATACAAACTTAGCTTATATGATCAAAAACTTCTTTGAAGTCTTTATCATATGTTCAGTTTTATATGTACTAGATAATCATTTCAAAGATATCTAGGATTTCATCCTTTTGTATTTATGTTATTATGGATTGCTTAGGCAAAACAAGGACTTATAAAAGAAAATTGTATTAAAATATTGGAATAGTAAAATCAAAATCTCAAATAGCATCTAAAAATTATGAAATGTACTAGCATTATTTCCTTAACTAATACACAAAACAAAACTTAATAGTTGAACAAAATCATAGAAGAAGATGATCAAAGAGGTCCATTTTCTCTATCCTCAGTCAATACATTCATCTTGTCCTTCTTTCAAGCAATAAGCTATTTCTTTGTACTTACACATTTGTAGAGAAAATATTAGAACATCCACAACTAGTATCAAATACTAAAGTGGTAGAAAGAATTAAGCTTGATAACTTAAATACCTGATCTGGGTGCCCTAGAATCGTTCCACATTTTCTCTTCCTTGTAGAGCTTGCAGTTCTTCATTCAATGATTGATTTGGTTGCAATAGAAGCAAGTACTCTCGCTTTCCTTGAGCTTTGGCTTGAATTAGGCCTCAAGTTAACTTCCTCTTGGTCTAAGAACTCCTATGGGTTTCACTTTGTCTAGTTCCTTGTCTTTACCTCTTTGTTCTTGCAGTATTCTCTTCAAGTGCACCACAATCTCATATGCCTCTAGGTCCATGAATTGTTTTTTGCAACTCAAGCACTGTTTTGGCCAATATATGATAGATCACATCATTAGAGTGACTTCATATTTTCTCAAAGGTTTTACTTTGAATGGCAGTGAAGTTCCTCACACGTATTTTGAGGTAAGTGTTTGTTCAACTCATATAAATATCTCTTACTTTTGAGAAACTTTCTTAAATTTTGAGAATAATATATTGTTTGAACTATTTTTTCCCTTTCAAAGACCATTCGCAATGTGAAAGAATTCATACTAGATTAGTTAAGTCTTATTAACTCCACTAACTGAATTGATATCCCTTTAAACATTTTGTCGTTGGTGATACTTGTAGGACAAGATCCACTTTTTGCAACAACACCCAAGTCATGCTAAGCCTGTATATAACACCCTAAACTAATTAAATTATGAATTGTATGTTTAACATTTTATTTGACTAATAAACTACTTATGTAATTGTCCATATTATGATAATCCTAATAATTAAAAACTTTCCATTTAATTTCTTATATCTAATATTTATACCATTTAATTACCATGTATATAGTAAATATATAAAACATCCTAACCTTATTATCTTGTTAATCATATAATCACTATTCATGTTAATCATTTTTATCATATAATCAAAAACTTTTCTTTCTATTTGTCAAATTCAATACCTGTAGATGTCATGTTGTGATATATTTTCAAACATATTCGTAATCTACGTAAATAATTTTTAGCTTGATTAGATATATAATTATAACACAAATTGTATTAGTCAACACACCCATGGGCTCGATCTTGTGTTGATCTAATACACCCTCTGTTCTGTACAACACAAAGCATACAACATTTAAGTACAACTTGTGTACATCTGCTGTAACCTGGAATACACTCCTAATCATCATATTATCAATCTTGAAAATCAACTACAATCAACAATACAATCTCTCACACGTATATATCATCATATCTATATCAACATGCACCTCAACCTGTACTATTATCCAAAAATGACAAACAAAACACATATATACATATTAAACCATCAACATCCAATAACAACAACAAGCAATCTCAACTATCCTGTCAATAGTCATAATATCATGTATCATATCCAAAATATACACACAATTAACCAAATGCAAAACTGTAACAACTCTTAGCTGGTCTCTGGTGAAGAGAGAGAATACTGGGAGTAACAGGCATCCCATCTGTGAAAATCTCAGAATCTAAGCTGACTCTCTACCTAGTCCTAAAAACAAAATATACGAACACAGATTTTGTGAGCTGCGAGCTCAGTGTCATTAAATAAGCAATAACATATAATTCAAATAAATAGTTCCTTTTCATAATTCAGTATCAAATATCTGTGATCGTATAAATATAAACTAATTTTTATTCCTTTCAAGTTTCCTGTGATCGTAATGATCATACTCATAAAATTTATCATTTATCATCATGCAACATACAACGATTTACGACCTGACTTTGTATAATCTTTCTCTACGATAATATACTTCCTCGACAGTATGATAAATCATATACTCGTCAATCCAATCATCTCCCAACAATCTTATCAGCTCCAATCAAATAATAACAATAATCGTAATTCGTATATCAATAACATGCAACATGTAATGCTATGAATAATCGTTAAATTATCAAAACGTACTTGTTCGCAATTTCATTTGTATTTTACTTACCTGTACGAATCATCTCGTATAAACATTTACCTGTTACTTTCGATTTTTTTATCATACGATTGCAATATATATATATATATATATATATATATATATATATATCAACTAGTTATTTTCTATCGCATTTTTAAATTGCATAACAATTCATATTTAAAAGTGAGTTAGACTACTCACCTACTAGCTGAAGTGCTTAGAATGATACGAGCTCTAATCTTGTCCTGGTCGCCTAGCCTGTTATCCTATAAAATAATATACAAAATTATCTATAAAACTCATTATAGCAACATATTAATACGCATGCTCCTATTTCAATCCTATCAATTTCTTATTTCGTCATATATATTTCTAAATTTTAGGTTAAATTCACGATAAATTCTATATATAAACTTTTTAAATTATTACCGTTAACTCCGTAGATTTCCCGTATCAACTTTAACAATCGATACCCTGCTCGCTTCTGCGAACGGATACGTGTTTCCCGAATTAATTTCTAGCTTATTTTCCTATATCTCCCTTTCTTTCTCTCCCCTTTTTCTCCATTTCTCTCCTCTCCCAAATCTCTATATATATATATATATATATATATATCTGTTAAATTCTTTTTTGTTTAAAATCCATCCCGCGGCTTCTTTTATGCCTTTGTTTTGCCAGCACATGCTTCAAGTTCCAATCTAACCAAGAAATTGCCACAAAATGAAAACTACACGTGGTCATTTCATACTACATGTTGTGGGGTTCACCATGTGTAGTATACTACACGTTGTAGTGCCCACAATGTGTAATATACATGCTACAACATGCACCTATTCCTTTTCATTAGCCATTTTCCCTTTTTATGTTTACTTGATATCAACCATCAATCAACTTGCAATTAACCTTTTATTTCCTTTGATTTAATTGAATAAATTATCAATTTCATTAATCATTTTATTTATTTTATTAATTATAGGGTTATTGGATGAGGATGTTACAAATCTTCCCCTCTTAAAGAATCTAGTCCTCAGAATCCACTTATGTTCTCTGTTACTGGTATCTTATGTTATTTAGTTTGTATATATCTTTACTATCTTGTATTCTATGTATTTCTGTATGAAAATGCAATTACTTGTTATAAGAAATTACATGTGAATAACTATGGATACTCTTGTCTCATCCTATTCTCGGTCTCCCATATTGCTTCTTCTAGTTTATGATGTTTCCAAAGAACTTTAACCATTGGAGTGTGTTTAGTTCTTAGGCATTTTATCCTACGATGCACAATCTGTATTTTTTTTTGTATAGGTTAAGTTTTCTTCTATCTGTACTTCTGATTCTGGTATAACATGGGTAGGATCTGATCTATATCTCTAAAGAATACTCACATGAAAAACATTGTGTATCTGTGTTAGTTTTGTAGGTAGAGCAAGTCTGCACGCTAAAGAACAATCCACTCTATAACCTCGTATGGTCCAATGTATGTAGGACTCAAATTTCCTTTGTTCCAGACAATACTTTCAAAAAGACCTTCTCTCTAATTTCATACTCCGTCTCTCTCCTATTCTGATCATAATAACTCTTTTGTCTATCTTGTATAGCTTTTAATTTACTCTTAATCAGCTCTATTTTTTACTGTTTCTTGTATCAATTCAGGTCTTTCAAATACCTCTGCCCCTTCTTTGTCCCAGTAAATCAGACTTCAACATTTTTATCCATATAGAGCCTCATACGATGCCATACCAATATTGTTGTGATATTGGTTACTATAAAAAAACTCCATAAATGGTATGATGTACCTATTCTATGAACCCTGAAATTCCAAAACACAAGATCGTAACATCTCTTCCAATGTTTGAATAGTTTTATTAGTTTGTCCATCAGTCTGTGGATAGAAAGTAGTACTGAAGTTCAATTTTGTACCCGAAGCACTCTGTAACGTATGCCAAAATCTAAAAGTAAATCTTGAATCTCTATATGATACTATGTAAATAGGAATACCATGTAATTAGACTATCTCTCATATATACAATTCTGCTAACTGTTGTAGATAGATTTCAATTTTAATTGGTGATAAATGCACATATTTAGTCAGTCTATCAACAATCACCCATACTGTGTCTTTACCAGACTGTGTACATGGTAATCCTATTACAAAATCCATAGTTATTCGTTCCCACTTCCAGAATAGTATCGATAATGGCTGAAGTTTACCTATTGGTGCCTAATGTTCAGTCTTTACCTGTTGACATACTAAACATCTGCATACAAATTTAGCTATGTCTCTTCTTATATTCAGCTACCAATACTGTTGTTTCAGAGTATTGTACATTTTTGTCATTCCTGGATGCATAATGTCTAGAGCATTATGTGCTTCATCCAGTATCCTGGCTAATACCCTCAATGTTTGATACACAAACTCTGGATCTCATCATGTTAAAATGAGGTCTCAAAACCCCGATCAATCTGTTTAATTATTCTTATACACTCTTCATCTTGTTTTTGTGTTGCTTATATCTTTCTTAACAACATTGGTCAAACCATTAATGTTGCTATTAAAACTACTGATTCGATTATTTCTAACTTTGTATTCAAGCTTCATAAAGCTATAAAATCGATCATACGTGTTAACTGCAAGCTAGATATAGCAACAGTTGAATTTTTAATGTGTGCATCTACAACCACATTTGCCTTTTCGAGATGATATTTGATTGTTCAATCATAGTCCTTTAACAACTCCAACCATCTCCTTTGTAGCACATTCAATTTTTTTAGGTCATAAAGTACTTCAGACTTTTATGATCTGTAAAAATCTAAAATGTTTTGTCGTAAAGATAATGTCTCCAGATCTTAAGAGCAAATACTACTGTTGCTAGTTTTAAATCATAGACTGGGTAGTTCATTTCATGTGGTCTGAGTTGTCTAGAGGCATATGCTACAACTTTCCCATTTTGCATTAGTACACATCCAAGTCCTTGTTATAAAAAATCCCTCTAAATGACGAATCCTCTAGTACTCGAAGGAATCATAAGGACTGGAGTTGTTGTTAATCTATACTTTAATTCATCAAACCTTTGCTAACATTATTCGTTCCACTGAATAAATACATTCTTTCTCAGCAATCTTGTCAGCGGAGCAGCTATAATCGAGAATCCCTCCATTAATCTACGATAGTACCTTCCATACCCAGGAAACTACATACCTCTGTGATGGTTTTAAGAGGTTCCCAATTCAATAATTCTTCGAGCTTCTTTGGATCTATTGATATTCCTTATCCAGATATCACGTACCTTAAGAAGACTATGCGATTTAACCAAAACTCAAATTTGCTAAGTTTTGCATGCAACTTTTTTCTTGTAATGTTTGCAACACTATTCACAAATGTTCATTGTGTTCTTCGGTATTCCTCGAGTAGATCAGTATATCATCTATGGAAGGTATGTAGTTGTTCATTAGTGCCATCAATGCTGCTGTAACACTAGGTCAAATGAATCCTTTATTAAATAACTCTTGTAGTTATTTCTTTAATTTCTATAATTCAGATGGTGCCATTCTGTACGGTTGTACAGATATAGGTGCCGTATCAGGAATCAACTTAATAGTGAATTTCATCTCTCTATCCAAAGGTAATCCTGAGATCTTCCAAAAATAGGTCTTGGTATTGCTCTACTATTGGTATTCCTTCTACATTTTCATATATTGTTGTTCTATCAACTACATGTGCCAAATAAGCTTCACATCTATCTCAAATCATCTTAAAGGCTTGCATAGCTAATACTAAACAACTTGGCACAAGCTTTCTTTCTTCACAAAATATTACTTTATTTTGTTCTGTTGGTTTTGTTATTACTTCCTTAGTAAAACAATCAACTTTGGCTTGATAACGAGCTAGCCAATCCATACCTAATATAAGATCAAATTCTGTTAAGTCCAGTAGAATTATATTGGCTGTTAATTTTGTATTTTGAATCTTTATAATATAATCTCTGTACATTGTATGTACCCACATAATTTCTCTTAAAGGAGTATGGATTCTTAGGCTTTGGGTCAATGTTCTTGGTTTTATTTTTATTATGTGTATTATTTTATTTGTTATGAATGAATGAGTGGATACTAGATCTATAAGTACATAAGTAGAAACATCAAATAAATGTAACTAACCAATGACAACCTCTGGGGCGTCAGCTGCCTCCTATCTGGACATAACAAACACCTTAGCTTGTCCATGTGACATTGAGGCTCCTCTTCCTTGACCTAACACTGAGCTAACAACAGCTCCTCTACCCTGTCCTCGAGTATCACTAGCTTTCAAAATTGGATCACTGCTCTATACCACTAAATGTGTATGAGGAAAATCTCTATCAATCTTTCCTCTATTCCTTCTCACAGGACAATCCATCATATAATGTCCCTGTAGTCCAGAGATGTAACATTCACCAATCATTTTCCTACACTCACTTGAATAGTATCTCTGATAATGAGGACATAGGGGTCTAGCTGCTCCAGTACTATTGTTGAGCTACCTAGTCCTCCTAAACTGAATCCTCTACCACAATATGCCTGATAAGGAGGAGGTAACATCAGTTCTCTTCCTCAATATACTAGACTCCTCTAGAGTTTTGACTCTCATTTGTTTACTCTCCTTTTCTTCTTCTTCATCGTCTTTAAAGAGATCCTCTTCTCTAATCACTGCATACCTCAGTACCGCATAATCTCTCGTTTCTATTTTAGGGATTTGTTTACGAATATTCTTATTCAAGCCATCTTCAAATTTCCTACATTTATCCCTTTCAGTGGGGATGAGGTTCACAGTATAACAGGATAGCTGGGTAAACTGTAACTCGTACTCGACTACAATCATCTTCTTCTGCTTTAGAGATAAAAATTCCTTTTGTTTTGCATCAGTGTAAACCTCCTATAATATCTCCTCATAAACTCTCGTAAGAAATCCTCCCATGCTGTCACTTGTGGAAACTCTAGAGAATGTGGAACAGTCTTACACCAGTTATATGCATCTCACTGCAATAAAGCTACAACAAACTAAAATCTGTCATCAACACTAGCCTATATCATCTTAAAAACTCACACAATGTGATTTAAACACTCCTCTGTAAAACGTGGATTTGTAATACCTCAAAACTCTACAGCTCCCAACTTCCTCAATTTCTTAAAATTTTTGGATCTTATCTGGTAAGCAGTCATAGGAGGATCTCTGTACACATGATAATACTGTGGTAGTAGATAGGGGTAGGTGTAGTAAGGATGGTCAGAATCATGTGGCTCGTGTCTAGATCCTACATAAGACACCTGAATAGCTACTGCTCCCTCTCTCTCAGTAGGTTGTCTGGGCTACGACATATCTATAAAATAAAAGTAAGAATGATTTAGCAGACATTTTACACAACGCACATACAAATGCATTTAACAAGTCACACATCAATATACGATCCAGGGATCATATGCCTACTGACATGCTCTTTAGGTGATACTAAAGGAAATGTGCTAAAGGCAAGCGCACCTATCGCATGTAGTATAAACAGTTAAAGCATCAAGTGTCGTATCCACAGGGTCCCGGACAAGTACTATTACTCTCAATTTGGACTATTATCTAATCGACAAAATGGTTGT